>JARKHS020009617.1:0-73821 GCA_030143305.2 Amblyomma americanum
AATCTTGCCTCGTAAAATCCAGATATGAAATACATAGGCTTCTACACTACCTTTCAAGGCGTATCGCTGTTCGTTCGTAATAATTGTTATAGCAGGATTTTACAATATGTCGCTTTCCCGTATTGCGCCGCATGCCGTGAGTTGGTGTTTTTTGCAGAAAATTGTGTGTGTACATCTCATTAGAAATCAGGACGAAGTATTATGCTTGAGAGGGCAAAAAGCTGGTATTCACGTGAAGTCACGTGCGCCAATTTGTTGTCCAGCGCGTAGCTTCAGCAGTGCAAGCCGGAGCAGGAGGCCATAATCCCATTAGACACGCCAGCAGCCCTCTGCAGTGCTCCACAGGCCACAAAATGGCAGCCGCTGTGACGTCAGTGAGTACTCCCTATAATGGGAACCGAATGGTGTCTTACTCAGTGCCTCTGTGCCGGTGCACAGGAAATGACGTAAAATACGAGGCCAGTGGCACATCCCTTGTTAACTCTGCCGAACATGCGAAACATTCGCAGTGTCCTGTCACTCGCTCTGCATTCTGTTCACCGTGGCCTCCGAGACTCTAAATTATCTCAGAGGCCAATCTTACGAGCGGCCGACGCCTACAACCGCAGCTAGCAATTTGTGCAGTTAGCAACATTGTCTTCAGTGACAGCGCCCGGGACCGCGCTGGAAACAGGCGTTTTATAGAAACGGCGGTAAACGCGAAACCTACGAGCATGCGTGTGAATCTCTGCAGTTATGATGGTGCCGGATGGTCGGACACCACATCGAGGCGTTATGATTGCCAGTTTCGATGCATACGCTGCGAAGATTCAGCTATAGTAACATTCGAAAATATCTGTTGACTATTCTCAATCCGATCATAGCTAGCCTCAATGTCCCTTTCTTCTTATCTTTACAGTTCGTTTAGGCTGTGAAGAAGTAAGCCAATGCACATGGCTTGTCAACCACGGTGCCTCCGTGATTCTTGCTCGAATATATGCATTGCGGCTGCTATCATATTCAGCATTCTTAACAAATTACGGCAACTTGAGATGGTTCGTCTATTTTTCCTCTACTCCGGAGCTTCCTATCGACCTCTATACACAGATATTTTCTGTATCAACACCGTCGTCTGGACCCGAGACTAGGGCCAGCTTTGTTAAGAGAGTCGCAGCCTCGGTAACGAAAGCGGCGAGGATGCCGATAGACATGCCGAAAGAAGACACCAAGATAGTCTTGAGACCACGTGGAGGTCTCAACGTAGCGAGAACTGAGGTTTCAATGATTATGTCGGCCATCATGACGGCGGCTCGAGTAACGAAGGAAGAAGCCAAAGCAGACACCATCTGCACGAACGCGCAGCAAAACATCATCGTGGTCAGCACCCCGGACGAGAGGCGTGCCACGCTGTACTCTAAGGTCGAAGCCATTAACATAGGAGACAGGTGCGGGCTTTACCGCAAGCACTTTGACGTGTGCAGGCAATGCGGCAAGGTAGGCATAGAAAAGACGTATGCCCGAATCCCAACACCACAGTATGCTTCGGCTGCGGGATCGTGAACCCCAGCGAGGATCACAAACGCGAATGCTAGCCCAAAGGCAAGCTCTGCGGGGGACAGCATCCAACGGGCGAGAGGGAATGCAAAAACAAATACAAGATGCCGTACGTGGTCAAAAAACGGCAATGGGAACGCAAGATCGAAGCCGTGCAGCAACAACCGGATCCGGAAAGCTTTCCGCCGCTGCGAGCGCCGCTTGCCGACAGACCTCGCGTGTATTCGAGGCAGCGCGACAGCAGCCGCAAGAGGGACAACAGCAAGGGAGGCAGGAGCGGCAGCCACCACAGACCGTCGCAGACGAGGGAGAGAGTCGCCTGGGCTGAAGTAGTCAAGGCAAACATGGCAGAGAAGAAACAACCACCGACGCAAAACACCGCGAAGAAGATCTAAGAAGAGAACGGGGTGGTAAAACGCCTAAGAGACGAGAACGAGAAGCTAAAGCGGAGAATTGCCGAACAGTACGTAACCATCAAGGAAATCAACGGGAAGCTAACGACATTAACTGCGATGCAGCAACAGCAGCAGGTGCTGCCGAAGCCCGCACAAGAGAGGAAACAAGAAGAGATAACCGAGGACGAACCAAAGGTCCAGGCGGACCCAAGAACCACGATAGCGGCGGGACCGGCTTCCAAGAGGAGAGATATAGAGGTCGCCAAGGAACGAATGATAATGGAGGGAATCGAAAAACAGGACGACTGACTCGACCGTCTTGAGGCGACCAGCAAGGTAACCAACGAACCTTACTGCGCTCGCGCAAACGGTTCAGCAGATGACAACGAACAAACAGAGCACGATCCAGAACATTATGGCGCAGATGCAGGCACAACTGCAGACGCAGATACAGGCACAAATACAAGGTATGCAAGCACAGATCATTGCCAAACCGCAGCAATCATGGACGTGACAGCACGTACAGCAGCATCCACACCGCCAGTGAGAGACCGCTTGGTCTGGCGCTGGAACTGCAACGGCTTTACCGGCAAGAGAGCTGTGCTGCAGCAACACTTGCAGGAACTAACGAGGGAACCAGACGTCATATTGATTCAAGAAACACAGCGAAGAGACGCCGAGACTACCGGGCTACCGGTCGCACGACAGCCCGCCGAGCAAAAGGGACACGTCCGAGGGCAAGGGCAGAGGGGTCTGCACCTTCGCCAGGAAAGGGATCACCTTTATGGAACACGAAATGATCTGCACAAGCGCCATCGAACACTGCATGGTGGAAGTAATCACGGGCAAGAAGAGGAAGGAGAGCACTTTCCTGGTGAGCGTCTACAGCAATCCGTCCCAGGGACAACAGAGGTTCACGGCACTATTCCACAAGGCAACTTCAGTCGCGGGGAGCAATACGCTCCTAGTGTGCGGAGACTTTAACGCTCCGAGCCAGGACTGGGGCTACCACAAAACGACGGTCAAGGGGAGAGAGCTGATGAAAGACGCCACCGACGTGGGACTGAACCTAATCACAGATCCGGCCTTTCTCACCAGGATCGGCACATCGGTTACGAGAGACACCACTCCGGACCCTACCTTCGACGAAACCGACGGAGGATAGAGAGAAGCGAAATGGAGAAACCCGGGCCAAGAGCTGGGCAGCGATCACTACATCGTGGAGGTTGTCGTACCACTCGAAGGCCAAGGCAACACCGGCATAAGGAAGCATCGCATTACGGACTGGGACGCCTTTCGAAAGGCGCTACCCGCGGTGCAACTGGACGTTACGGACATCGAGTAATGGGCGGCCAACGTTGTTGAGACGACGGAAGGAGCTACCAAGGAGCTGGAGACGGACGAACGGATAGACAAGAAGGACAGTCGGCTGGCCCACCTGATAGAAGCCAAGCAGTCCATATAGGCGAGGTGGCTGAAGCGACGAACTAACCGAAGTCTAAGAAGAAGATCGCCGAGCTCAACAGGCAGATCAAGGTCCACTGCAGGGTGCTATGCACCCAACAGTGGAACGAGGCCTGCAACGAAGCCGACGGACAAATTCACAAGGGCAAGACGTGGAACATACTGCGGAACGTCCTCGACGAAACCAAGACCAAGGGCCACCAACACAACAACCTGGCAAGGATCCTACACAAGGCAATCTGCGAACACGGGGAGGACGAGATCAAGCGACGCTTGGACGCCAAGTACATATCGACCACCCCCACGGAAGGACACCCGGATTACCAAGGCAACGAGAACGAGACGCTATATTTAGATATTCCAGACGTAGGAAGTCAGAGTTGCCCTGCAGTTTCTCAATGGAAGGTCTGCCGCGGGTCCCGATCGAGTAACCAATAAAGGGCTGAAGCACCTCGACGAAGCGGCCATCGAAACGCTCACGAACTTCTACAAGTGCTGTCAAGACGGAAGGCTGCCCAACCAATGAAAAGCAGCCAAGACGATCCTCATCCCCAAGCCTGGCAGGTCGCCCAACATAAAGAACCTCAGGCCGATCTCGCTCACTTCGTGCGTGGGAACGGTCCTTGAGGACGTTCTCATAAACAGGTCGCAGCGTTACCTGGAAGAATCGGAGCTTTACCCAAATTCCATCATTGGGTTTCAGAACAAGCTCGGGACGCAAGACGCGATGATTTTACTGAAGAACGAGATCATCGACGATACGACGGGAACCAAGGACAACAGAGCCATACTCGGGCTGGACTTGCAGAGCGCGTTCGATATAGTGAGGCACTCGGCTATCCTAGCCCAAGTATCCAGGCTAAACATGGGCAGGAGGACATAGCAGCACATCAAAGATTTCCTGACGGAACGGACCACCGAAATCTGCGCGGGAGACCTGCAGCTCGAAGAGAAGCAGCTGGGCAGCGTCGGAACTCCGCAGTGCTTGGTGATCTCCCCGCTACTTTTCAACCTCGTGATTATAGGGGTGGCCAACCGGCTAGAAAGAGTAGCGGGCGTCCGGCACACCATCTACGCCGACGACGTTACGCTGCGGGTACCGGGAGGAAGCGACGGACACATCAAGACAACGCTGCAGGAAGCGGTCATCGCCATCGAGGAGCAGCTGGATGGGTCTGGACTCGTTTGCTCTCCGGCCAAGTCATAACTGCTGGTGATTCCAGCGAAAGGAGCGGGCAGGAAAAGAAAGAATATGGAAGTCAAGTACGAGCGTCCCAAGATCACGGTCAAGACGGCGGGAGGCCAAGTAATACCGGAGGTCGAGAAGAATCGAGTGCTCGGGCTGCTCATCCAGAAAAACCGAGTCAACGGTGAAACGGTCATCAAGCTCGCGGGAAAAGCGACCGCGACTATGAGACTCATCAGGAAGGTGTCCAACAGAAAAGCGGGGATGAAGGAGGAGAGCCTGACTAGGCTCGTTCAATACTTCGCAGTTAGCCACATAACGTACATGGCCGCCTTCCACAACTGGAGGCCGAGCGAACGTAACAAGATAGACGCCACCATATGCAAGGCGTATAAGGCCGCACTCGGTCTCCTCGGGAGCACGAGCACCAAAAAATTCATGGCGCTGGGAGTCCACAACACGCTGGACAAAACAGCCGAAGCAAAGAGAATGGCGCAACTCGAGCGTCTCTCTGAAGCGAGAACTGGAAGACAGATACTGCGGGACCTTGGCCTCGAGCCGAGTGAAGGCACGCAGCAGAAAGACGTACCTATACCGGATAGCATCAACAGAAAGCTCAGGGTCTGCCCGATCCCGAGAAACGTGAACGCGGAGCACAACAAGGATCGGAGGTGGGCGAGGGCCAGGGCTCTCGTGGACCTCCACGCGGGAGAAGAAGGCGCCGTCAACGTGGACGTGGCGGAGTATCGAGGGAGCAGCGACGCATACGCGGCGGTGGTTATCGGGGCATCGACGGGTGCAACGAATACCGCGGCGAGCGTCCGGACTCGAAAAGCGCACCGGGCGAAGGAGCTGGTCATCGCCTTGGCCGTCTCCGACCTCGGATGCACTACAGTGTTGTGTGACTCTAGAACGGCAGTGAAGAACTACGCGAAGGGTAGGGTATGCATTGAGGCCGCGCGCATACTGCGCAAGGCCGATGTTATCGGACGCAAAAGTGCTGTGGTGATCAAGTGGTTTCCGGCCCACATGGGCAGTGACTTGTCGGAACGCGGGAACGTGAACCACAACGAGACGGCCAACTCGGCCGCGCGAGGACTAACCAACCGCGCATCTGCAAGCCAGGCCGACTCGGAGTGTTGGTCGCGGTGCAGTGCCAAGGACAAGATGACCGCCTTCAAGGAAATAGTGAAATGGTACAGACTGAACAGACAGACTATGCCGCCACCTCACCCGGGCCTACCCGGAAGGAGGCAGTGTTATACAGACAGTTACAGACGGGATCCTTGCTCACCCCAGTGCAAGCTAAGCACTTGTGTCGGAGTGTGTACGCGAGTGACATGTGTAGACTGCGCCAAGGAGAGAGCCACCGCGGCTCACATCCTTTGGGACTGTAGTGTAAATCCGCGAGAAGCCAGCGAGAAGACGACGATCCCACCGCAGCTAGAGGCTGCAACGAGGAGCTATGATCAAGAGACCCAACTCAAGGCCGTCCAGCAGGTCTCGGCAGCTCAAGAAAGGCAGCGACCGAGCGAAACCGAGGAGAAGGAGGGCAGCACCTCCAGGAAGGGGGCGGCGGCACTCTGGGACCCGCGGAAGAAACGTGGGACCAAGACCTCGAGGAGCACAACGCACAAGACTGACGTAGTGGTCGCGTCGCGGTAAAAGCTTGTCCTCCCTGCGTGGAAGGAGCCTAACCGATTCTGCAGGCATTTTCAATAAAGTTGTTCTCTCTCTCTCTCAACACCGTCGCCTGCTCTCGCGGTCTGCACGACGCGATTGCACTGCGATCTACCGAGGGTCTCCACGGTGGCGCAGTGCCGCGGCCTGGTGTCGTGCTCCTCGCAGCCGAACGAACGGCGCTGCTCGATTGTGCAGAAAACTCCACGACTGCCATCAGCCGAAGACAGCGTAAGATAACCGATGGTCCCTAAATGTAATGGACTGCTTTCCAAGAGCAGGCAACCGTAGCAGAGGACGGCAGAAAATCAGGTGGGCAGATGAGATTAAGAATTTCGCGAGGGCATGGAAGAGGCGTTATCTCTACAGTGGGCGTAAACACGCTGATGATGGTTATCATAAATTAGGGCACACACACGTCCTGAAGTCTTGCGGGCAGTGCATTTGGGTACGGCGTCTGTGGCATAATTTCTCATATTCAAATTGTCCCAGGTTTGCTGGTCCACAGATCTGGGCTGTCTGCAGCGTCCGAGTGGAGTTGTGAAACACTGAATGACGTTAGAGTCACGTGACGTCTCAAGACAGCGCGTTCCAGCGGTTGCTGAGAAAGGCCAGAGGAATCGGAGGCCTCAGGCTGGTTTTGAGGGGAGCTAACATGACCATGGTGGAGCGCGCGCCAACAACGAAAAGACAAGTGTAGCGCGAGGCCCGTGCATTGGGTCTTCAGAGAGCCCATTTCTGTGTAGACGCCGGGATCTTAAATTTAGAGTCACGAAAAATTATAATTTTTCTCGGCTATGACCGCTCATTTGCCCACGGGCAACCAAGATATCAAATGCCAAAGTCCATAAAACCTTTTTGCATGGATGTTTACTCCCGCATTATCCAGGTGGCCTGTGTCGAAATAGCACGAGTGATAGCATACCAACACCGCTCCTCCCACCCAATGACACTCTCGGAGCCAATACAATCGCAGGAGCACAGGTAGAGCTACAGTAATAGAGAAGCTAAGAAGGGTGCGTACACGGATGCTACACCGGAGCAAATAGAGCCGCAGCCCTCAGCATGCCTCATATCGATTATTCTAATGTGTAGACACGCTTATCGGAACATTCGAGGCAATGTGTATGTCTTTGCTGTTTATAGTCTAGCGGCTAGACTGCGCCGCCAGACTTAGCTCTCCCTCTGCAGTTTCAAAGAAGCTCGCTTATAGAGACGCATCCTGAGAAGCACCCTACTGCACTAGGTCCTGACATATTGCCTGATGTCACCCTGTGGACGCAGTGGTATCAGTTAAGGCATTTTAAATGACGACTGCCTAGCTTACTGTGGATAAGGTTAGCTTTGTGGTACTTAACCGCAAACACCTCTTCACTTTCCTATATTATTGTTTTCCGACGTAGGCTTCTGGCACTGAGCTTATTCATTACGGGACAGCGCATGCACCTCGTTCGGTCAAAAAGCCGTTGGGGTAGTCTCCACCACGTGATGTAAATAATCGCGGGCTGCGTAAAAAAAAATCGCATCATGCCAACCGTTTGCCACCGAAAGTTCTCAGTGGTGTCATGCGATTCAGCATTTCATGCACCTTGAACTTATTAGTTAACTGGGAGCCTAGCTCATGGCAAGGATTCCAACTGGCGACCTATAATCCTGGTCTGCGTAAAAAAAATCATATCATGGTAATTTGCTGTTCTAGTGATTGATAAGTGATTGTGTGTGATAAGCCGAGACGACTTAATAAAGTCATTCCAATTATTTGAATAATGAAAAAAATGGCAAAAATAAAAAAAAATTAAAAAGAGGGTGCAAAGGTGTCAAAATACTGGTAATGAAAAGGCAATGCTTGACGCTGATAATTCAGAAAATTTAGAGCGGGTAATTGATCAAATAAATGAAGCAATTAAAATGAAAAATGCGTTCAAAGGTGTCAGACTACTCCGATTGGAAAGCCTAACCTGCTACGCTACTGCGTCGTATCCTTAACTCTGAGCTTAACTGTCCTCTCCTTTTTTTTTCACTCGATGGACGAAATTGGAAAATAAAGTCAGAGTATACAATTTCTAGCACCCATATGTTTTAAGCGCACTAAGCGTATTGCCACGCAAAGCGTGTTTCGTATGCTCAGAACGCATTCCTCAGGATGGCCTGCTTGTGCCTGCTAAAAATACGCGCCTCGATGAAAAAAAAAAGGAACAGCTTTCTTGGGTACATTAACGGCAAAAAAAAACACATGCTTAAGTTCGTGTGTTATGCTAGTGCTCCCTACGCCTATGTATTATAAAGCTCGTATCAATAACCGGCACAATAAACTATAATCTTTTTGTATCATATGCGAATTCAAGACTTTACCGCCACGATTTCACCAGAAGAGAGAACACACCAATTAATTTTGAAGTAACTTGGGTGAAAATGGTAGATACGCTTAGAAGAAAGTTCATCGTCGCTAAGGTTTCGGCAACTCTGGTGGTTTGACGTACAACGCTAAAGCAACAACCACCGAGCAGGACCTTATTATTTTTATTTCTCCTTACGATCGCGCTAATACCTCTGTGTCCACGGAGCTTCATCGCAGCAATGCTGACTTGGTCGATGTACATAAATTCCTGCTTAGATCACGGAAGCAACTCGAACTTCAGCAGGTGCTGGTCGTGTTGCACGTAACCACCGCGGATGAGATGCTCGAGATAAAAAAATGCAGCAGTCCGATGTTCATATAGTGCACGTCCCTCCTCCGGCCTTTGATAAGATGGATGAAAACCGTACGCACTCTGGACGATCCCTCGTTCATCTCCTCCTTTTGGATGCACGACACGAAGGCTGATTCTCTGCTGGAACGGTAACTGAAGAATGTCGTCCTTGTCGCCCTTGTGAAGCGGAAGAGTGCACGCAGCCCTGCCCTTCCATCCAAGTAGTGGAAGAAGCGGACACCGGGACACACGCAGTAGCCACGAGGGTATACACGCTCGCTCTCATAATTAGCCTAATGATACCTCACTGCTTCTACTTTGAGTGATTTGACACCTTTTACGATAAACTCCCGCACTGATACCTGTGGGACAGGTTGTTTGGACACTCCTTTGTCCATGCAGCCAATGGCATTGCTACTTTCTCCCACTTGTTCCGTGGCCCCCTCGGCGCCTCCTGCAGCCTGTGTGCCACAGTCGAGCTTTAATTTTTCTTTTTCTGCCAGTTTGCCTTTCAGTAGCTTTTCCATCGAATTCATGCGGTTGTAAATAGTGTTCGTATTATCACTGCTTACAATTAAACTCCGTTTCCTGTCTTAAGTGAACGCGGCAATTTAGTCCGAGCATTCTTTCCCAGATTCAGGAAATTCTGTTCGTCATTTGCACTCCTTCCACCGTAATTGTGTCATTCATGCTTGTAATGCCTTCGCAGAGATCTCTCAGCGCTTCTAGGCAATTGTTCAGCCCGCCAATTTGTCGGTCGCTCTTTGCTCCACTTCCACTGAAATTTCGCTCCAGAAGTGTTTTGATTTCAAAGGCCTGCCCATCCAGAATTTCTCTGAAGCGGGTCAGCAGTGCCGTCTTGTCTTTGAGGCCTGAATTCTCTTGGCATTCCATTCTAGCAAGCGTCGCAGTAGGCGTGCAACACTCCGACTCCAAGTGCGCATACACATCGCTGCAAAGAATTGTGACCGAACACTTTGGGCAGCGAATGGAATGGTGCTGACATTCACGCTGGAAGTGCTGGCCGACTTGCGACGCAGGCCGAACTGCACTGCAACCACTTCCTTCGTTCCAACATTTCACCGGCAAGAATAAGACATGCGTCATTTTCTCAGCACTCGTGACTGCGTCTACATCGATTCGGCAAGAACTTGTTACCTTGTTTATTTATTTATTTATTTAGTTATTTATTTATTTATTATTTATTTTTTATTTATTTATTTATTTATTTATTATTTATTGTACCCTCCGGGCCAAAGGCATTACAGAGGGGAGTGGGTTTAGGATAAACAACAATGAAATAGAATACAGTGACAATAGGTATTACAAAGAAATTTCCTCCAGAATAAAACAAATAACAACATACAGAAAACGTAAATAGTATAGAAACAATGTATACAATACAATGAAACAGATAAAACACACAATCAACTTACTTCAGAATAAACAATATTAGCTACAGCGTTATGAAAGATTTTATTATCAGGAATGGCTGCAATATCGGGGGGAAGGCGGTTCCATTCCACAGATGTGCGGGGAAGTCAAGACTGAAAAGAAGATTTGGTGTGGCATGTTGGGGTGCCAACCTTGTGGCGGTGATCGATGCGACGTGAAGTGTATTCGGGGGGGGGGGGGGGGGGGGGGTGACATGAAATAGTTGTGAAGCGCAACGTGATGATATAGCTTGTGAAATAGCGTTAGGCGACCAATTTTGCGGCGAGATTGTAACGGTGGGAGTGAGGCGTTAGACTTCATGGCTGTGATGCTTGCCGTACGGTTGTAATTTGAAAGAATGAAGCGAACGGAATTATTTTGGACGAATTCCGAGAAATATGTGAGGTTTTCATGCGTACGGTCCCATATTGATGCTGCGTATTCTAGTTTAGGACGTATGAGTGTTTTATAGAGTAGAAGTTTAAGGAATGAGGGAGCGGTAGAGAATTCTCGACGTAAGTATCCTAACATGCGGTTAGCGTTATTAATCACGTAGTCAATATGAATAGACCATGTTAAGTTTTGAGTGACCTGAATTCCTAAGTACTTATATGTTTTTAACCAATCAAGAGGAGTGCAATCAAGATAATATGAAGGAAGAGCGTTAGATGTCCGTGAAACACGCAAAGCTTTACATTTATTAATAATAAATAATAATAATAATTGGTTTTTGGTGGAATGGAAATGGCGCAGTATCTGTCTCATATATCATTGGACACCTGAACCGCGCCGTAAGGGAAGGGGTAAAGGAGGGAGTGAAAGAAGATAGGAACGAATAGGTCCGTAGTGGAGGGCTCCGGAATAATTTCGACCACCTGGGGATCTTTAACGTGCACTTACATCGCACAGCACACGGGCGCCTTAGCGTTTTTCCTCCATAAAAACGCAGCCGCCGCGGTCGGGTTCGAACACATTTATTAGTGTTCAATTTCATATTCCATGTAGTGCACCAGTTTGACTACAAATTAAGGTCTGACTGGAGAGTGTCAGTATCGTTGACGTAATTTATTTCCCGAAATATTACACAATCGTCAGCAAAAAGGTGAATGTTAGAAGATATGGCAGAAGGAAGGTCATTAATATAGATTAAAAATAGGAGTGGCTCAAGGACCGATCCCTGTGGAACACCAGATAGCACGTTAGCAATCGGTGAATTAGTGTTATTAGCATGCACAAATTGCCAACGGTTTAGAAGGAAAGATTTAATCCATTGAAAGACTTTAGGATCGAGATTAAGATGGCTCAGTTTATGTAGTAGCAATTTATGGCATACTTTATCAAAGGCTTTAGAAAAGTCCAAAAAAATGCAGTCAGCGCAAGATGAGTTGTCAAAGTATGCAGTACAGCTTATCAGTAAAGGCAAGTAATTGAGTTTCACAGGAGTATGTTTGACGAAAACCATGTTGCGCAGGCGTGAAAAATGAATTCTCATCGAGAAAGGTAACGACATTCTTGAAAATGTATATGTTCTAGTAATTTGCAGCATGTGCTGGTGAGCGAAATGGGACGAAAGTTTTGAGGGCAGTGCTTACCACCGAACTTGTGAAGTGGAACCACCTTCCCAATTTTCCAGTCGATAGGAAGGCTTGCTGTGTCGAGGGACTGTTGAAAAAGTTTGGTTAGTATAACTGAACTATAAGCACAAGTATTTTTTAGGAATTTAGCGCTTATCGCATCAGAACCAGGTGAAGAATCATTTTTTAAAGATTCGATTCATTTGGCTACACCAGGTGGATCGACAGTTATGGGTGGCATTGTCGGGAACCTGTGGTGCGGTATGAATGGAAGATTAACGCTTGAAATGGAGGAAAAGCTTTCAACGAATGTGTCATTCAGCACGGAAGCACAAAGATAATTGGGGATAAGTTTACCGGAGGCGTCTTGTAGTCTAATTAATGGGTCGTTCGCAGGATGTATAACGCGCCAAAATTTTTTAACACTCGTTTTCAAAATTGTTGGTAATCTGGCAGACAAAAAGTGATTCTTTGTAAGTTTAATCGCGTTGACGTAAGCGTCGGAAGCAGACTTGTACTTCGCCCATCGCGCATTAGATGGTGAAAGCTTCGCGCGGCGGTATAGCCGTTTCTTTTTGTTAGATAATCGTCTGATGTGAGAGTTGTGCCATGGTGCTTGTGGATTAGAGGTGACGATGCGCTTTGGGATATACTTTGCAGTTAGTTCGTGAACCTTTGTTTTGAATGATATCCAGTTATCCTCGACAGAGCAGTAGTCTGAGTTTGCAATAAAGTAATCAACAAAAGTGGCCAGCTCATTGTTAATAGCGGTAAAGTTGGCGCGTTTGTAATCTAGAATGATTTTTTTATTTTATTCACTTTTGGACGTGGTATACTAATGCAAAAATTGAGCAGAACGTGATCGCTTATGCCTGGAAGATATGTTATGTCAGTAGCTAACTCTGGATTAGTTGTTATAACTAGATCGAGAGTGTTCGAAGCGTTATTTACCGTCCTAGTGGCTTTTGTAACTAACTGAGTTAGCGAAAATGTGGCGCATAGTTCTAAGAATTCTTTAGCTTGATGCGAAGAGGGAGATGAAGAAGGCGGCTGAGCAGTCCATAAAATAGTTGGGAAATTAAAGTCCCCAAGTAGAAAAAGCGGTGATGAAGGAAGTCGTGCGCGAACACGATTTATAGCGTCGTGAAGTTCGTTAGTGAATGTAGACGAATAAGAAGGAGAACAGTCCAAGACGCCGATAACCAATTTGAGATGACCTATCACTATTGACGCAAAAATTAGTTCTAGTTCGCTGAAGACTTGGATACATGAAGGTGGAATGTCTTTGGAAATGGCAAGTAAAGCACCACCGCCACGCTTGGCTGTTCTATCGCAACGATATACCGAATAGCAATGAGCGTTATGGAAGATTTCGGAATCTGACACATGCGTTGGGAGCCAGGTTTCCGTTAGCGCTATAATGTCAGCTGAGCATGTGTCTATGGCAGAAGATAAAGAAGTATGCTTGTTAAGTAGGCTTCTGACGTTAGTAAAAGAACTGATATCGATGATGACAACTGTCCACTACCCCTTGCGATTCCCTACGGTGAAGCGGAAGATCCAGCTACAGAATCCAATGCAGACGATTTCAATGCACAAGATTCGCCACGTGCCACGATTTCTTCAACAGTGTCCGTGGTAGGGTTATACATGAAGCATTTTTTATTGATGTGCAGCTTGTTATATCGTATCTTAAAAGAGCGAGGGCCAGCGTGGTTAGATCCAAATTCAAAAAGTTTTTTTCGAGCCTGGCGCGTAGCAGGCGAGAAATCTTCACTGATAGTGATGTTATCTGTTTCAAATTGGTTACGAAGAGTTAATATCTTGTCTTTCATTTTAGTGTCGGAAAATTTAGCTATGATTGGTCGGCACTTCGTTTCTGAAAAAACGCTGAGGCGATGTGCACATTGAATTGGACTCGAGGAGCATACTTCGACAACCTTAGACAAGGCTTCCAGGAGTTTAGATTCAGTATCTGCCCAAGTCTCGTCCGTGTCGGGTATACCCCTAAATATTAAATTCTCACGTCGCGATCTATCTTCTGCTTCATCAAGGCGAGACTGCAGCAAATCATTTCGAATGCGTTGGTCTTCTACAGATGTCTTTAAAAATGAAAGTTCTTGGCCCATTTCGCTGAATTTCTTTGCCTTTTCCTCGACTTCATGAAGCCTCTTGCACATGCCAGCTAACTTTGATTCAATGTTCTTCTGACTACTCCTAATGTCTTTTATATCAGCTGCTAATTCGACCTGATATTTTGAGCTTTGCAACGTACGAGAATGTACATCCTTGAGCAGCTTAAACAGAACTTTCATTTGTTCAGATAGATTGTCTGGCAGGTTGTCTATGTCAAGGGAGCGAGTCGTAGGACCCGGGTTAGATTCAATGTCGCCAGAGCGCAAAAGCAGGAAAATCATTGAAACACATTCACAAGCAACATCAAAGCACACCCGTGGGAACGGGAACAGAAGTAAACAGAGATAGTCGCATTTCCTAGCGTGCAAAGAATTGTGAGCACAAACCTGCACAGTGAAGAAACGAAGCATTGGAGGCATGCCGATGTCACTGTTCCCGTGCCCACTGAAGGGAAAGCCAGCGTCTTGTCGCTTTAAATCCGGTGTGGGTGTCGATGTCATCGTCGATGACGCTGGACGGGTGTGGACGAGAGATTCGATGAGCAGAAAATCTTGGCCGGGTAAAAGGCTGGATTTGTCGGTGAACCGAAGCCCAGAACTTGCAACCACCGGACCAGGGAAAGACGTCGAGTCAGTGCCTGCTGCCGGCGAAGTTGATATGCCGAGCGCCGGCACTGCCTGCACAGTGAAGAAACGAAGCATTGGAGGCATGCCGATATCACTGTTCCCGTGCCCACTGAAGGGAAAGCCAGCGTCTTGTCGCTTTAAATCCGGTGTGGGTGTCGATGCCATCGTCGATGACGCTGGACGGGTGTGGACGAGGGATTCGATGAGAAGAAAATCTTGGCCGGGTAAAAGGCTGGATTTGTCGGTGAACCGAAGCCCAGAACTTGCAACCACCGGACCAGGGAAAGACGTCGAGTCAGTGCCTGCTGCCGGCGAAGTTGATATGCCGAGCGCCAGCACTGCCTGCACAGTGAAGAAACGAAGCATTGGAGGCATGCAGATGGCACTGTCCCCGTGCCCACTGAAGGGAAAGCCAGCGTCTTGTCGCTTTAAATCCGGTGTGGGTGTCGATGTCATCGTCGATGGCGCTGGACGGGTGTGGACGAGGGATTCGATGAGCAGAAAATCTTGGCCGGGTAAAAGGCTGGATTTGTCGGTGAACCGAAGCCCAGAAGTTGCAACCACCGGACCAGGGAAAGACGTCGAGTCAGTGCCTGCTGCCGGCGAAGTTGATATGCCGAGCGCCAGCACTGCCTGCACAGTGAAGAAACGAAGCATTGGAGGCATGCCGATGTCACTGTTCCCGTGCCCACTGAAGGGAAAGCCAGCGTGTTGTCGCTTTAAATCCGGTGTGGGTGTCGATGCCATCCTCGATGACGCTGGACGGGTGTGGACGAGGGATTCGATGAGCAGAAAATCTTGGCCTGGTAAAAGGCTGTATTTGTCGGTGAACCGAAGCCCAGAACTTGCAACCACCGGACCAGCGAAAGACGTCGTCAGTGCCTGCAGCCGGCGAAGTTGATATGCCGAGCGCCAGCACAGCCTGCACAGTGAAGAAACGAAGCATTGGAGGCATGCCGATGTCACTGTTCCCGTGCCCACTGTTCCCGTGCCAACGTATATGCGACACGGCGGTCAAAAACAGCCTAGCTAATTCCTCATGTGCAACATTCCCATGTCGAGGTGCACATTGGACACGCTGATGTTGCAGGTGCGACCTTCAAAGCCCGATCATTTAAGTTTTACAGTGCGTGCCTCTTAGCTACTCCCTCGTACTCTTCCCAGTCTCTTGAGCATCCCCTGAAAGTGCATACCTAGCGTATCATGCTATATTTGTCGTCGTTTTCATTAAGCTGATTCGAAAGTCGTTGCCTAGCGCTCATTGAAACGCCCCTCGTAAGCTGCATGCAGCCGGCAGGAGACAGCCTCTACTCCATGAAGGAAAGGATTAAGGAAAAGGGTAAAATTTGAATTATTACGGTTGTGATGGCTCTGCGATTTTTCCAACGAGCGACAATGAACCTTTTTTATTTTGAATTTTCTGTAAACAACCGCGGTAAAACTACAGGTAGCGTCTGGCAGAGGAGTAATGTGCGTTATAAATATTTTATCATAACTTCCTTCGCTGGTTTGCCCGAGGTTAGAAAAGAACTCCAGCAAGATTCCCCGCAACAACTTGCTCAATTCATGAGGACATTGCCCATAAGTGCACCCCTCCAGGCTTGCTGGTGCAATGCTTCAGATTCATGTCGTGCGCAAGAAAATAAATGCATATAATAAGTTTATCCACTCCTCCGTGCTCGACAGACAAACACCTAGAACCACCTTCAGGCTAAGAAAAATTGGTAACTTGCTTCCTCGTCTAAGGAAACAGCATGAACTCGCCTTGATGAAACTGCGTAACGTGTTCTAGAGCACTTTAGTTCATAGACGGTGGTAGCCGCATTTGGGTGATGGACCGGACCTTAAGCCGCTCAATTCTCCCCTCTGAGCAACATGCACGTCTTCATATAGTGTCTTGCGCGACTTAAGGAGCCACCGACACCGTCCACTTCTCTTACCAAGACAGCGCATTCTGCTTTCTTTCCTGCTGTCTGTTTTCGTTTCCCTGCTGCAGCTTTCAGGTGTGTCTGCGTTCAAGTCGAGGAACGCGCTAGCCGTATACCTCGCTGCCGGGCGCATCATTTGTCGCTCGTCCGCTCTTAGTCGTCCTTTGCGGTGCGTTGGACCACTGTGGTCGTCCACAGTGCGGCCACTGAAATCTGTCTTCCACGACACAAACGAGGTTTTCTATGCCTCACCGCTCGTAGGGCTGCACTGCATAGCTACACCACAGAGCTAATGGCGCCGACCATTTCGTAGCAAAGCAGAAACGAACAAAAAATGGCAATTTAGCCAGTAGAAAGTGCTGTAAAGAAGTCGGTACATGGCTAGGGATCGCTCGAAACTGGCCAGCATGAAAGACGACCAAAAAACACGAGATAACCGCGAGCAAAGCTTTATGAGATCGTTTTGAGTACGTTATCACGTGAGCAGCGCCTACTGCAGTCCCGTATCTCTTCTGATGCTGCCACCTTTGACTTGAAGCAGATGCACTACTCTGCACTCGCACGCACAATACAAGAACAACGGCTCTGCATACAGCAATTTGAAGCCTACGATTTAGGACCTGAATCAAACTGCGAGATCTGTAGAAATGCGCCGCTGGACCCCACGATGGCGCTCAATTTCACTTGAGGAAACCTTAATATTCAGTGACAAAAATGTGTGTCAATTATAATTAGCCATGGCTCTCTTTCTGTCCGGGCGAAAAATGCCACCACAAGGTCACCTTTCTTTCATTAAAAGTTTATTTGTTTTCAAGTTTCCTTAAATACTGTACAGTTCAGTTGTAAGCATCGAAATATTTATTTCCGTCTTTACAGCTGGCTCTTTTCAGCGACCGGAGCATAACATATACAGGGTGTTTAACCTAAGACTTTACACATTTCTTAAATATATGCTCTGAGTTAGAATAACGCTTCTTTTCGGCATATCATTGTCAGCGTTGAAGTACATCGTAGTGGTGAAGTACATTGGTGAAGTAAACTCCGAAGTGCAAGGTCTTAAAAGCCAACTTATATCCCCTGACGGTGCTGAAGCTGGCAGAGGTGGGCGACCTCATGAGGTTTTGACTTCATGAGGTCGACCTCAACCTCACGTCGTGAGGTAAGGTTGAGGTGAGGTCGGCTACGGCTCGAAATTTTGTGAATGAGGTCAGCAAATCAGACCTCAACCTCACGCGTGAGTTTGAGGTTGAGTGATGTCGCCATTCAGTGAGGTAGAAGTTTCGATGTCGAGACGTTTTTCAGTTGCCACGTCTTACTCCGACGAGTGCCGCTTCCGAAGCGGAGTTACAGCGAAATCACTGCAGTGTTCATGCAATGACGCTTGGTGTTCGGTTTCTCCTGTTTGGACAAGGCGGATGCCACAGTTTCCTCTTAGCTTCCGGTGCGGCGCCGTAATCTCCGTTCAGTCCTAGCCTACAGGAAGACGAACCCCTCTGGTCTTCCCGGAAGGAGTGTTACCGTCACAGCACGCCATCCCCCCCCCCCCCCCCCCCCCCCTGCCCCGCTGGCGTAGCACCCGGCTGCCTGCCGTTGGGTCATACTCCTGGGGGCGCAAAGCACGTAACTAACGTTGACCCGCGGTAGCTTTGTTTGGTGCCGCAAACAAACAAGTTCAGTCCAACAAGCACGCAATAAATTCGTTGCAGCACGGATGGCCCCAAGCAAGACTGGTTCGTGTTCATGCTCGTAGCTGGCGCTGACGTCATGGCCCTTGCCTTGCAGTCGAATAAAGGGGATCCTGCTGTACATTACAAGCTGACTTAACAGAAACTAGAGTAGTCCGCACAGGCGAGAGAATGTGATTCAGGTTGTTCCTAACAAGGACACCTGCTGATTTGATTAAAAAAGCACGAAGCCAGCATAACTTGTATAAAACCGTCGCAGCTTTTTATCGTTGAGTTCCCCTTTCGTATCTCAAACTAATTATGTATATTTCCGTTCCGTAATGCAAGCAGATGAAAAAAGAATTTCACTTTTTCATGCTTTTGAAAAATCTCTCTTTTGGTCTCCGGTTCCTTGATCCTTCTCGGAAATTCGGTCATTATGCCGAAACAACTTAACACGAGGCGAACGCGCCAGCATAGTGGTGTTGCGGCGGCGAAAACATGCAAAACTATAATGAATGTATAGTGATGTGGTAGCTGATTCCTTTTACTTTTTTTAATAAAGATGTGTGAATGGAACTGATTACATGCTCGCGCAGTGCTGCTGAGTCGCTGTTTCAAACCTTGTAATATGACGTTTAATGGGGCACACTGTTGTTCGCTTCTGTTTTTCGTGTGGGATCTTTGTTTGTATGTTTCTAATCATTCTCTTTTCTTTTCTCTTCTCGTATGGAATCACTTAGGTCGGCGGACTGTCTTGCAGACGACCGGGCACTACATGTTATTTTTCCTTTAACTATTTTGCAGAGACCCATCGTTCACCTTAAACAGCTTCGCAGAACGTTTGTGCGGTGCTCGTGGGTAAAAAACATCGAGGATGCTGGCGTACCATTGATTAGAAAAGTTTTGAAGCAAAACAAGTGATTGACTTAAAGCAGTTTGTCTCAGACTGGTTGACGAAAGGCTACCCACCATTCTTTTGAGGCGTATGAGTAGTACTATTTTTTTCCCCCGAGGTTGGGGGTGGGGGGGTGGGGGGCTCTGAAAGAGATTTTTCTGCG
Organism: Amblyomma americanum; assembly: GCA_030143305.2. Classification (NCBI taxonomy): domain Eukaryota; kingdom Metazoa; phylum Arthropoda; class Arachnida; order Ixodida; family Ixodidae; genus Amblyomma; species Amblyomma americanum. The sequence continues at coordinate 19,372 of JARKHS020009617.1, forward strand.
GGGAAATTTGAGCGGAGAGCCATGGTGCTCTTAGAGAGCGGTTCACGCTGCCTACTTTAGCCAGTTGTTTTGACCCGTGTTATTTCTTGATAGTTGGCACAGTGTTCGAAGACGCAATCTAGCCCTTTCTTTCAAAATGCCGCGTGTTCACCCACCGAGCCGTCAGAGAATTCCCAGGATTTCGAAACAATTACCATCGCCACCTGGAGGGAAGTGGCAGAAACGGGGGAGGGTCTTGACTTCCCAGGAGCATCAACATCATCATCCTTAATTATTAGCTACAGGTATTCCTATTTTCCCGCACAATAATTGTCTTCGGTTGCTGGGTAATGTACAATAATTAATCAATATTCTGGCAACTTTTAATTTAGTAGCGGTATATCAGATTTCCCCGGGCTCATAAGGATACACTGTTAGCATAATCATCATCATCGCTATCATCTCTAGAGTCAAAGGCATGTGTCGTTGCATGATGTTTGCAGTATGTCATAGATGAGAACTGACGCGTCTTCCTGCGGGACCATCAGAATGTCATTAATGTGCAACGGGCTGTGGGCACTCTTTTTAATGCGTCATGCGCGCATGTGTAGTAATGTGGGATCCATATGGGTCTGAAATGGTGGTGGAAGGGGGGTGAATGGTGGCCTGGTATGACGAGAAATTATATCGTCGTCACGTGAGTAGATGTGATGTCATATTACAGCGTCGTCAAGTGACTAGGTTTGATAGCACATTACATCGCTGTCGCATGACCGTCACACTCACATGATTTCATCACTAATTATACTAATTAGTCCTATCATTATGCAATTATATTAATTAGCATTAATTATTTATGTGACATCGTGATCTTTGTCGCGTGGCTCGTCAGCTCGTGACGTCGCATGGCGCCGTTTCTTGCGGACGCTCTTTTACGGATATGACCTTGAAATTGAGCCATCTAATGCTTTCGCATTAATAAAAGAAGCCGCTCACTTCTTCACAGACATAAATACAACGTGCCTCTGTTGGTGTACTACAGTCGCAGCTTGTTAACTGCTTTGGTAGGCAACATACAGAGGACTGAAAAGAGCATTCTAGCTATGCCGGTTAGAGCTAGAAAATCGAAATAAACTGATATGCGTCTGCATATCCATGGCATTGGAAAGTACATAGGAGACCAGTTTCTTTACATTCGGTAACTATTCTCAAGCCTGAACAGAGTATCGTGAATACCTCCCTCTCCTCCCAATTTCTGGAAGATGCTGTAGAAGGGCCGTGTTTGTCAATTGCCGCTTCGTGCGTGAATGAGCGAGATGCTTCCAATACGAGCAAGTATACACGAAGCAGGTTTCTAAATATTGACGCATATAAAGTACTCACCGATGTACTGGTGGCAACCGCGAATGGGACACCCCTGCCCGCAGGCCATATACTCTCTGAGGGTCCATCCCAGATTATAAGCTTCTCCTATTTCGTGCACATCAATGGTGTCTGCACACACCTTAATAAATAATGCCATCATAATTTTGGCTTTCCTGTCTTACACGATTCTCAGAATTGGTTCTAACTGAAAACTTCTTATCGCTTTTTGTTTTGTTTCTCGTTTTTATTACTGAAGTCGAGCAGCCGACCTCAACCTCAAAATTTGAGGTTTAGGTGAGGTTGAGTGAGGTCAGCAGTGGCCTCAGGAAAAGTGAGGTGAGGCCGTTTAGGGAGACGTCTACTTTAACTGATGAAGTGGAGGTTGAGTGAGGTTTGGCAAATTATTTTTAAATTTGAGGTGAGGCCGAGATTTTTGAGGTGAAATGCCCACCTCTGTTAGCTGGCTTAAGTAAACGGATGACCGATCTTTAGACGCATTCGGAAGCCATCACATCCATAAAATCGAGTTAGAAACCATAAAATCTGAAAATACTCGGTAAGGTCGTCAGAATGAAATCCTCGAGGCCCGCATTGACGACAGTGAAAATAGGTTCCGTCGTAATAACCTTATATTTTATGGATTTCCCGACTCTAGCCCATCCGAAACATTTGCTGAATCTGAGTGAGGGGTCATTCCTCACTTCTCTAAACACTTCAGCTTAACCATTCACCCCGAGGAAATAAAACGCGCCCACCGACTTGGCCATCATGAACCCAACCGCTGTCGACCAATAGTAGTCAAATTTATTTCATACAAAATCAAAAATACGATACTTTCTAACGGCCGCGAACTTAAAGTAACGAATTTCAGCTTCGACAAAGACTTCTTCGTCAGAGTGCATAACGTCGGCAACCCGCTAGTCACCTTTGCTAAAGCTAATTCCGACAAATTCGCCTTAGACTTGTGACCATAAAAGAATTCATGTCAACGTCGACCTTAAAGCAATTAGGCGCCCAAAATACAATACAACCATCCGTTTTTACAACAAAGGTAATTATTATGTGCTTAATGCTGAACTGACAGCGTTAATAAAAAGTTTTTCGTCATGTTTTATTCATAAATTATTTATGAAAACTGCCTTGTATTTAAGAATAAACCAGACACCTTTGTGAACGCATTCATTCCCCCAATAAATTTTCGAGGTAATCCACACAAATAATGGTTTAATAAAACTCTTAAAATGTCGGGAAATAAAAAAAGCGTCTGTTGCACTCAGCAAGATCTCATAGAAGCATAGCGCATGGGCGAAGGATCGCGCTGCAGAAAAATGATATGAACTGCTATTAATAGAGCAAGACACAAGTGTTTTCATCAAGATCTTCCTAATATGGTCGCTGATAACCCCACGAAGTTCCGGCAAGCCGTTAACCCTCATCATGAGCACGCGATTACCCTCAAAGATGAATCGGGCGCAGCAATCACCGACTCTGAGTGCGCTACTTTATTCAACGCAGTATTCTCCCCTCTCTTTACTAGTGAAACCGCAACACAACTACAGGACGATCGGAAAGCTGGGAAGGTAATTCCAGTCTAGAAATCAGGTAATCATGATTCGTCGTTAAATTACTGACCCATTTCCCTTAGTAGCACACCGTGCATAATTATGGAACACGTCATCTATACACATATCATAAACGTCCTCGACTCCAACAATATTTTTCATTCGTAATAGTAGTAGTTGTTCATTCACATGATAACAAAAAGGAAGGACAAGATTTTTGCTAGTCCCGGCGTTTGCCATCGATACTGAAGCACCTGAGCTGGGGCAGAGTAATTAAAGGATAGTAGGCGGAATGGAGAAATGAAATGAAAGAGGGGAGGGCAGAGGAAGAGATGATAGGGGGAGAGGTATAGTACAAATAATGCTTAGACAATAAAAAATGTGTACAGGTTGCGCGCGTGGTTAGTTCATGATGAAGCACTTTTTTCATTCGTCGCAAGACGGTTTTCAAAAGGTATTACTTGTGAAACACAGCTAGCCCTATTTGTTCATGATTTACATGCTAATCTCCATCCTAACCTTCAGACCGACGTCAGTTTCCTGCATTTTCCAAAAGCAATTGACAAGGCACTTCATAAACGCTTAATCCTAAAACTTTCCCGATGGAGCTTGCCGTCCAACATAGTAAAATGGATAGAAGAATCTCTGACTAATCGCTGACGGTTGGTCGCTGTTAACAATCAGAATTCCTGTCCGCTACCAGCAACATCAGACGCCCCTCAAGGTTCTGTACTAGACCCGCTTCTTTTCCTAATTATATGAATGACTTACCGACCAATGTGTGCTCTAATATCCGCATGCTCGCTGACGACTTCGTTGTTTATCGCACAGTTGCTAACGCCTCCGACCTAGCATACTCTCAAGATCACTTAAACCATATACAGAAAGGGTGTGACCGTTGGTTAATGGAAATGAATCCTCATAAATGTAAACGTGTGCCCTTCCACCGCCGCCATAACCCGCGTGATTTTCCTTATGTAATCGCCAACGTTTCTCGGCAGTCCGTTAAATCATACAAATATTTCGGCGTTACGCCGTGTAACGAGTTATCATGGACTACACGTACATGTTACTAACATTATTTCCTCTGCTAATAAAGCGCTCGGATTGTTGCGCCATCAACTTCACCACGACCCACAAAAGGTAAAGCTAGTAGCCTATAAATCTCTTGTCAGGTCAAAGTTAGAATGTGCATCGCCACTTCGGAATCCTCATCAAGTTTCCCTTATCAATGCGCTCGGGTCCTTTCTGTAAAGAGCAGCCCGATTCTTTCTTTCCTCCTATTCATCCGACATCAGTGTGACGTCTTTAAAAGCGGCATCCAGTTTAGCGTCCCTTTCACTTCGCCGTCGTATTTCTAGCCTCTGCTTATTCCATGAAAGTTTCCATAGCCCGCTGCGCCGCGCTCCCTACATTGCCCCGCTAGCCGGCACATCTCACCACATTCCTCATCCTTTCCAAGTGTTTCGCTCAACTTCCCGTTATGTTACCTGTGCTGCTTCTTTCTTTACCGTGTTTCTGTAGACGGGAGGGACCTCTCCAACGACATCTCTACCGTCACAGTCGCATCCACATTCGCCGAAGCTGTTACCTACCTTTTTTCAACATAACGCTTGTTCAATTGGCTGTTTTGTACCCAACCCTTATGTAATACCCCCGTGGGTCTTTACGGTATTAAAATGAAATGAAATGAAATGCGGCTTAGACGTGCTAACTATCACGCTGGTTAACAAATTTTCAGCAGTTAACTTTATAACTCTTACTGTTAGGCCCCCTAATTATGGTCATATATATATATATATATATATATATATATATATATATATATATATATATATATATATATATATATATGAGTTTTTACAATTTCTAATATGTAGCTGGGCTAAGCGCTGTGGCCCAACCAATTTCGGATATTTCGACGAGTTACGTGCATCGGAGAGGTTGCTTTGCCTGCAAACTTCTCGAAAGCGCATGAATTTGGTGCGATGTGGCCTAAATTTGTTGGGCCACAGTGCCCAAGCAACCGCTGCTTTGTAATTCTAAAGATTGATATGGATAATAATTGAGGTGGGTTACACGCCTGTCAATAATTAAGTAGCGTAACGGTGATATTTAAAATGTTAACTATTCAATATTAGCTTAGCATCCTGCTAGTTGGCACGTCTATGCCGTATTACGATGTAGTAAACCGCTGATAATGCTATGCCGCAAAAAGTGGTCTTTAAACTTAAAAAGCCTATTTTAGAAACAGTGTACGCTCTTAGCTGAAACATACTGTATTTTGGTGCTTACATGCATACGCGTACAACCTGCAATAGCTTCACAGATTTTCAAGAATGCTTCAGCACGTAGTCAAATCTCCGCGCATTGTAACATTGAGAACGCAAACGGAGCAATCCACCTAGAGCCTTGAAAGCGTTTTCCCGCATTGTTTCACAAAATACATTTATCTTAGAAGCGGCGCTGAAGCCTCGCATAACATAGTTTATCGTCCGCTGTCGACCACCTCGTCATCATTTCGACGAGAGCTGTCTAACTTGAAAAATGTTGAAACAATGAAGTCAAATAAATAAAACATAAACACGACTGCCTATATGTCTGCAGCCATTACCTGTCTCCTGAGCAGCCCGTCGCCAGGGAACTTCCTCAGAGAGATTTCGTCCACATCGCAGCGGTGGCCATCGAGCGGACAAACGTGGACACCGCGCCGGGCGCTCTGTTCGTGGCAACACTCGCACAATGCATGCATACATGGAAGCAAGGCTGTCCTCTTTCGCACCAGTCCGCAGGCGCAGCAGCATACTCTGTACGTTGGAAGGGGCTTCCAAAAGCGCAGGGGCCTCCAGTCGAGTTCCGAGGAGAACCCGACAAGGGTGTACTGCATGCTTCCAGGAGGCATCGCAATTTGCATCCGCTCGCTTCTTGACTCCCTGCACGAACTGACTTTTTCAGCTCCCTTGGCCGCGCTTTGATCGCTCTTTCCTTCCTCTCTATGTCGGCTGTCGCCATGGCTACAACTGCGCTGATGTCCTCCACCTCGCCTTCGTCGCTTGAGGAAGGCCGCACAGTTGGTGAATTCAGTGCCAATGCGTATTTGAAATGCTGGCGAAGGCTGGAAATTAACGTACTCAAAAGATACTCAAGTACGTCAAATTAGTAGGGTCCCACACACATATAAAAGAGTTTGCTTACATCGCGTGTGTTGTACACCCCCACAAGAACAATTAATATTAAAAAACTATGCCCTGTAAGTCGCACACTGTATTTTATTGAGACAAATATGTCAAGTTTTTCAATCTTGGTTGAACACGCTTATTTACTCTAGCTGGAGTAAAAGCGCGACATTGCCGCCCTTGTTGCAGTTTCTGCCTGCAGTGATTGGAGCTTACGAGACAAGTTAGGAAGTACTTTATTATCGCTGCCGTCCCGCTCTGGGGCACCAGACAAAGTGTGTGAAGTTAACTCGCAGGTCTCGAATTGTGCCGGTTGCAATGTTCTCGCCTAACGAGGTGGTTGCTCCACTGTCATTGTCGTTTGGAAGATTAAAACTCAGCTGCTGCCGACTTGTATTGTCCGTGTTCTCTTGTTCACGTGCTGCCAGCGCGAACTAATGTTAAACCGTTGCGAGATAGATCTTCCTTTGCTGTTGTAGTAGCCTGTTCGCTTTTCTTTTGAAGCCCTCAGCGCTACATGATACCATGAGTTTGCGACGCTTTTGCGGCAGACTGCTCAAATGTGAACTGTACCGTCGGGTTCACACCACACCACATCCCGTTGTACTTTCACATTGGATCCATACTGGCTTGCAGAAGTCAGCAGCTTGGTTTCCTGCAGCTGAGGTAATGCAATGTAAAGAGTAATCTGACTGCTCTATTCTGCATGTGTATAATTATCCACCTAAACTTTATAGCATTCTCGTCTTTAGTTTCAGCAACATAGCTATTTTATCCCAGCAAAACAAATAAAAATGTGAAAAGTAAGCCGACCGGTCAACGCTTGATATGTATAATGGTGACTCCACATTTCATAATTTGGACCAGCGCAAAAGCGGATAACGGACTTAGGAAAGTGGTTTTCACGTGGTTTTCCCATAAATTTTAGTTGCTGTAGAGCGCCCGTGTCGTCTTCTCTTTCCTAGGTCCGTTGTCCATTGTCCACAATATGAATTGCTTCCAACTTTCCCAACACTACGTATTGTTCAACCACATTTCATGTGATATTTCTTTCAGTAGCAGCAATCCTAGCGTTGTTATTGTGGACATTTTAGTTCCCCACGTGGAGAAATGTTGTAACGCTTTAGGCCTTTTCTATGCCGGCGCTGTGATCAATGCGCTTATTTACTGTTAAACGGAGCCATTGTTTATGCTGTATCAAGATATTTTTGTTGATAAATTTATCGCTGTATTTGCGTGTTTGATAATTAAACAAAAATTTACAGCCATATTTCTCGGACACGCTTCCAAGTTGCGCGGTTACAGCAGCGCTTTATAGGTCGTATCTTGCTGCGGTGTGCTATAGAGTACATGCTCAAGAGTTTTCACTAAAAATTATGCTAGCCTGCCTATCTGGAAGATTTCCTCCCTATCTGTTCTGCCTTCTTTTAAATGGATATTTGGTGGGTCGCCAGCTGCATACAAATAGCACGAACACGAGAAAATATGAACGGCAAAAATTAAACTGCACTGGAAACCAAGAACCTTCAAGAGGTACGTGCTCTTAAATGCGACGTGCCGGATTCGTAAATAAAGGACCGCTCTAAAATTCACGGCGAATGCCTACGTCAGCGTGACGCCATACAACGTCATGAAATTTACTGGCACGCGCTATTGAGCCCATATGCCTCCATGTTTTCAACGCATGGGAATCAATGGAATCTTCGCTACCATTTTACATCTACTTGGGCCGATGCGGCAGTTGGCAGCTGGGACGCCCGCCTGGACCCTGAGTGGACGTGACATGCTCACCGTTGACATGGAGACAGAAGAAGAGCCTTCAGGTGCTGTGGAAAGCGCCGACCCAGGAACATTCTCTGGTATATATATATATATATATATATAGGGTGTCCCATGTCCCACCTAACTTGGTGGACCAATATTTGAAAAAAAACCTAAGCGTTCTTCAGAAATGAAATCACGTGGATGTTGTTACGGTTTATAAAAAGTTACAGTGCCATTTTTATCGTCCTACTTGAATAATCATTAGAGAAAAATTAACTTTTTAAATATAGCTTGAAACGTTCAGGCGTCAATAGGAAGTTTGTGGAGCTCCAGAAATATCGTCCAACCCAGACATTTCCAACGAGATAGACTTAGCGTGGCCGTTTTAATTCGGGAAAAACGAAAGCCCGCGGATTTCGTGCAGCGCACGACAGGGCTTCGCGTTGTGGTTGGTTCCAAGATAAGCGCCAGTTGGTTCGGGTGGAAGTTGAAAGAAAAACGGCTCCCGTCTCTGCGACGATAATTGCGCTATCACGCTAGCAGAATGCACAACACGTCGCCAGCCACCGCCGGTAACGTCAGAAGCGAGCAAAAATAGAAGCCTTTTCTCGGAAGCGAAGGCGTGGCGCTGGCGATGTTTTCTACGAATCACAGATGAGAGCGCAGTAATCGCGGCGCATTCGGACGCATGGAGCGCGCTGTCACGTGCTATTTTTTAAACTCCGCGGGCTTTCGTTTTTCCCGAATAAAAACGGCCACGCTAAAGCTATCTAGTTGGAAATGTCTGCGTTCGACAATATTTGTCGAACTCCTCAACTTTCCTATTGACGCCTGAAGATTTGAAGCTATATATTAAAAGTTAATTAATTTATCTCGAATGATTAGCCAAGTACAGTGATAAAAAAATGGCACAGTAACTTTAGATAAACTTTAACAACATCCAGGCTATTTAACTTCTGGAAAAAGGTTAGGATTTTTCAAATGTTGGTCCAAGTTACCTGGGACACCATGTATATATAGTATTCAGTAGGGGTTCCAATCCATCAGTTGACTAGTGTAGTGTAGTGTAGGTACAGCATTATGACAAAATGACTGTTCGTTTTAAAGGTTGATAGTGTCAACAGTTTCGGGAACGGTATTCCCTTCGTCAGGGGATGTTTACAATGAAAGAGTATTCTAAATATAAGGACACAGAGCGAGCGAGGAGGTATAATCTCCGCCCTCAAAGCAAACTTGAGAGTGAGGGCTTGGGGCCGTATAATGAACCGCGCCGCAGCTCTCACAGGAGCCGCGGCTGAATAAAACACAGAAAAGCGCAGAGAAAAACGGGGAGGTGGGAATAGTAAAGGACTCGAAAAGACAACGTATTTGAAGAGCCATAGGAAAGGGAACGGATCGTTAAGCACGGCTCTCGGCACACCACCGCCCCCCCCCCCCCCCCCTCCCACGACATTCCCGCAAGAGGCCTCCGGGTCCGCGCGGGCGGCCCGTATTAGGTATCCTGAGACGCTTGTTGGAGATGCGCTCGACAGATACTTGTTGCACGCCGCAACAGCAACCTGCGACCGTGCCATGTGCGCATTTTTGCTTCATTTCTGCGTTTCGCTCCTCTGTAGGGCTTTTCTACAAGATATCCCGTGTCCGGCAGTGCGCTTCCCATGAAAAAGGAAACACTTTGAAAGAAAAGAAATAGTAACACACACATAAAAAATGAATAGAATGTGGCGCCAAACGAATAAGACATGGTTAATGAAAATGAAAAAAAAACTGCGAAGGAAATAATTTAGAATGCAAGAAATTATAAAACAAAAGTTAGAAACTATCAAAAAATAATAATACATCTCTGCGGAAACCGCGAAAGGTCTGCTGCCCGCGGGGCTGCCGGGTGGGCGAGGTGGGCGAGGGTATAGAGGGAATATAGGTATCTATTTCAGATAGAACGTGGATGCTGGCTGTAGGTTGTACAAAGGTGATTACTGAGGAAATAAACATCTAGATTCCCAGCCGTTTGAGAGCGTGGCTGAAGCTGTCAGGAATAACATCCAGCGGATTCTGATAAATATAAAAAAGAGAATACAAATATTTGTATTCTCTGCCAATCTGTCATGGAAGGCCCATATACGTGACATAACTATGAAGGCTAGTCAAATGTTAAATTTCCTCGGACGAAAATTTAGTCAGGCACAAACTAAGCTAAAGGAAACATTAATTCTGTCAAATGTACGCCCCATTCTTGAGTACGCTTGCAGCACTTGGGATCCGTCAACCCAGTACAACATTGCAAAACTTGAACGCGTACAGGCCCGTGCTGCTCGCTTTTCGTCAGGTAATTATGGGTTTTGGAAAATATTTCATGATATTTCCAAAAACCTGGGGTGGCCGCTGCTTGAAACCAGAAGAAAATACCTGCGCTTGTCGTTATTTTATATTTTATTTTACTCTAGAACAGGCATCGATAGAGATAGATATATAAAGGAACCAACATATGTATCTGCACAAACGGACCATTCCCGAAAAGTGCGTGAATATGCTTGCCGGATAAACTTACTTAAGAACAGCTTCTTCCCTAAGACAGTACAGGAGTGGAATGGTGTGCCTGGAGAAATTGTTTCCGGGACCCCTTCGTCTTTTATTTTAGGATGTCAAAAATATTCTTTTATAATGGGTTTTAGCATTGCTTTTAACTTGTCGTGCCTGTTTTTCCACTTACCATAGTTATACGTGATTAAGTGACGCAGATATCAAGACAACTACGTGTATATGTATCGTTCTATTTTTCACTGCTTGTTTCATGCCTTTCACTTTGCAGCTCACTTTGTATTATGTATCATCTGTGCACTCATATTGTTTTTTTCTTTCCCCCTACACCAATGCCCGCAAGGGGGGTGTAGGCATCTAAATAAATAAATAAATAATGCTGTCCAAAGCCTTTGACGAGTGAAATTTCCAGCGTTGTCTCCTTCAAGCTGGAGAGTCTCCCAGGAGTAGCGTTCATGCCATGGGAGGACGCGCCAAACTTGTGAATGAGGTATGACTCCTTTTGTTCCCTGTATTAGGTGCTAGGGACCTGGACTGGACAAGGACGACACGGATATTTTCGAAACTATGGTGTGGCAGACGTAGGCGCTTGGAAAGGGGTCAACTGGGTAAGGATGACACGTGCGCTTTGTGGTTGTTAAAGCGGAAGCGAAATTATGTCTTGGTCTTTGTCTTCGTTGCTGTTGCGGCGCGCAACAAGTGTCTCTGGAGCGCGTCCCCAAAAAGCGTCTCAAGACAACTCACAGGGGCCGTCCGCGAGGACCCGGCGGCATCGTGCGTGAGTTTCGTAGGAGGGACGGAGGTAAGGGTGGCCTCCCGATGCGCCGAGAGCCGTGCTTAAAGCCCCAACTCGATGGACACATCCTACGCGTACCAGCGGAGCGCCTACGCGCACGGGCGTACGCTGGATCCTGTCTGCGCAAGCGCAAAGCGCGACGCGCGCGCAGGCGCGAGCAGGGGCAGATATCTGTCCATGTCAGATATCCGCGCCTGAGCGCGCGCGCTTGCGCGCGCGTCGGAAGCGGGGTCCGGTTTACAACAATAGGAGGACGGCGGGGGCTCTCGGGGACTCTTTTCTTTATGGCTTGAACCTATCCCAGGTTCCTGGAACTTTTCTTCGCGGTTTAAGTTGTCCTTTCAGCGCCCCCCAGATCCCCTTTCTTCACGCTTGAAATTCCTTCGGTCGGCTCGAGAGGGAGAACGCCCCAGCACAGGGAGCATGGAGGTGTATGACTTTTTTCGACGCTTGGCACGGCGCGGCGCTGGGCGCGTAGGCGCTCCGCCGTACGCCTAGGATGTGTGCATCGAGTTGGGGCTTAACGCTCCTTCCCTTTTCAATCGCTCTTCCAATTCGTTGTCTTTTATGCTCCTTTACTATTCCCGCCTCCCCGTTTTTCTTTGTGTTTTTCAGTGTTTTAGTCAGCCGCGGCCCCTGTGAGAGCTGCTGCACGGTCCATTACATGGCCCCTTGCCCTCACTCTGAAGTTTGCTTTCAGGGCGGAGGTTATACCTACCTGCTCGCTCTGTGTCCTTATATTGGCAAAACTGTTGCATTGTAAGCCTTCCCTCACGAAGGGAATACCATTCCCAAAACTGTTGGCACAATAAACCTCGAAATTATGTATATATATATATATATATATATATATATATATATATATATATATATATATTAAGGAAGCCAACAGTCACCGAAACCAACGTGCATAGGAGAATGTTTCTTTTTTTAATTTTAGTGACAATCAGTTGGTTTAAAGAAAATTACTTATAAAGCAGCAGAAAAAACAACCATGCCGCCGGTGGCGTCCGAACCCATGACCTCCGAATGTCGCGTCCGGTGCTCTACCAACTGAGCTACGGCGACGGCTGTCCAATCTGCTGCTTTCGCTTTCGTGGGTATTTATGTTTTGCGGGTGAACGAACCTTGAGAGTGTTCACCAGCGCCACCCTCGTGCATAGCGCAACACAGTTATGCCTCAGAGCTATTCCCCTTTACTATTTCCTTTCATAACAATGATAGAGAGGCACCATGGAAGAGAGCATCAGCTGTCAGCTAAAGTGGCACAGTGCCTGCTACATCTAGAGAGTGGAGGGAAGAAAAAGATAGGGGAGGAGGAAAGAAGAAATAAAATGCTAGGTGATGAAACTTACCAAATGTAAGCATTCTGGACAAACTTAAAACGGCTAACGAGGAGAGAGGAGACATCCCGAAAGGCAGCCACTGAAAGGCAGCCACAAGCACTGATGGGTATTGAAGACCTCTTGCTCAAAACCAGAACTAAAAGCGCGCGGACTGTGCGATTGGCGAGCAATTGGATGCATCAAAAGAAAAAAAACTAAAAAACCTATATATTGCAGGTATGTTAAAATTCCACAAAGACAAAACTCTGAAGAAAATATAAAATATGAGAAAAAGATGTGCACATGTTTTCAGCGATATTTATAAAAGGAAACGAACATGACATCAGTGCTACTTATCAAAGCCACTGGCAGCATTCGCGGTGATGGGGCCGTGAGAAGTAAAAACGTAACAATCATTCTTCCATGAATCGTTCGATGTTGCAGCAGTTTTCATTTCGCACGCAGGTCTTTACGCGTCAGTACGTACTTACGGAGTTCTCCAACTGTTTCCGTGACCCCGAGTTTACGCCATTGGCGAGCACCTGCGCCAGTGCGTAGGAGAAACGGCACTTCCGCGTTATATACGCCCGCTCCCGTGCCTCCGCGCGACCCCAACATCATTAGTTGTTTCCTAGCAATATCGATAGACAAATGGGGAGCAGAGACATATTTATTTCTGGGACAACGTAAACAGTGGTCAAGTACGTTTTGGACGTTTCTGTATCTTGACCTTCGCCAGCCTACCATCCCCAATTTCTGCAATCACGCTGCTGCAGAGAATACGTCTTTTAGTCTTTTGGGTGCCGCCATCGCTGGAGGTCACGAAAGCTTCTAAATGATTTTCATACACGTGATATTACACATACATAACAAACGTGCGATGCGGTTTTCCGCAATGGTGTGTTCTAGCGGTATTTATTGAGGAGTCCTCTGCATCCTCTTGTCACTTTTAATGCCCACCGAAAGCGCCACTGCACCACTGTTCACTGGAGTCCTGGATAGTGTGTCTTTCCTGTGCGAGGCGGAGAGTACATCGTGTCAAGCGGAAATTAGGCGTCGGACGTGACCGCCCTACGAGAGTATCCCTGTGGGCACGAATGTGGGAAATATTTTGCTTGTGTGTCACATCTGCGTCCGCTCTCAGGACATGGTAGTTGCACCTTGTGCCCGAAAATCAATAGCTTCCTTGTGGCAAAAAAAGCACCGGCTCATGAGTAGAGAGGTCGAAGCAGCACACATCGAGAAACACTACAGAACATTTTCTCTCCTCACAACAGATTTTCTGTAAATTTTTTTCGCACTAACTTCTAGTAACAGGGGACACTTAAGCTTCGCCTTAAGGGTATGACGCGATAGCGGTATTGCCCATATATTCGAAATCGTATAGTTTTTACTCTGCATTCATTGAGTTCTCATACCTCTCCTGGCGCAGTGATGGAGCCCTTAAGCGATTCCCCGCTGCCTTCGGATAGCAGGTGCTGCCACCGGAGATGACCATTGTGCTACCGAGGTTGTTCTGCGGGAGCAACCTCTCTCGACCAATCATTACTCTACTGCCACCTGCCACGGTGGGCTTTTGATCACAACCCGGTTGGCAGGTTGTGATGACACCACAAGGTTCACCTGCCACCCAGGTGGCTGCTTAGGGATTTTTTTATGGATTTTTCCCGCATGGTAAACGAAGCTGACGGCGACAGCAGGAGCTGGCGACGGCGCCGGCTTTTTTCCAAGACGGGCTCATTGACGTTCTAGAGTTAGAACCTCGGTAGTCATCGCAAGTAACAATGTATTCCTCTTGATTAGTTTATTACTTCTCTTCAGTGTTCCTTTATCGCACAGGGAGAGCATAATAAGGTGCACGTTATGAACATTGAAACAAGCAGCGAGCTTTTAAAATGATCATTCCTGCTGTCGTTTGAAACACGATGAGGCAAAGCTAATATTATAGTATTCTAACAATGCGGCGAAGGCATTTTGAGTGTCCCACTAAACATTTTTGCCACGTACAGCAGTCAGTGCATCCAAGCGCTCTGATACTGGAGTTAACAGTGCTGTGTGCTGTGGTTTATGCGATGATACATCACTGCTAAAACCATTCGCTGTTTTTAACAAGTTAAAAACCGAAACGATATGCCGGCCTGATCACCTATTCTCTGGATTCAGTGGTGATACATCACAGCTAGAAGCGTTCCTTTTTTTAAAAAGGTAAAAGCCGGAAAGATATGCGGGCTGATTACCCATTCTCTGGAATCTGCGCTGATACATCACCGCTAGAACCATTCGCTATTTTATCGCGTCAATAGCCGAAAAGATATGCCAGTTGACTACTTATTCATGCAAATGTGCGATGATACAGCACCGCCAGAAGCGTTTGGAATTTTTAATACGTCAAACGCCGAAAAGTTATGCTGGCTGATCACCTATTCTCTGCAATCGACGCTGATACATCAAGCGCTAGAACCATTCGATATTTTAATAAGTTTAGCGCCGAAAAGATATGGGCTCATCAACTAATCATGGGAATCTGTGGTGATACAACACCGCTAGAAGCATACGGAGTTTCTAATAAGTTAAACGCCGAAAAGATATCCGAGCTGATCACCTATGCTCTGGATTGTAATGAGTCGTTATTATATTCAGTTTGGAAAAACGGCGATAAGTGCCCCTGCCTTATGCTTCGCAGGTAACTTTCCTTTGTTATAAAATGGTTGTATTGCAATAATTCAATTAAAATGTGACTTCCGGATAAAAAATGAAATCCACGATGCAATAAGGCAATAAAAAGGGGAAGCAAAGGACAACGGCGGAATCGACGATTCAGGCATGCACTAGGCTGCCCAAACCACTGTTTTGTCTCCTTATTCCGACTCTTTTTTTATGATGAAAGTCGTGTGGCTTCCTTAGGACAACGTTGCTAGAACCTTTGAGCTCCGGCACGTAAACAAGCAGAAATAACAAAGGAAACAGCTTATGGTGGAGGCTCCACGGGATATGAAAAAGCCGAGAGACGAAGGGACGTAGGCAGCTTAAAGTGAGCGAACACAGGGGCTAGGGTCACGAGCCAAAAACCCTGGTCTACATAGATTCGCGGCTGATACCATCTCTGCGCAATTCTAGATTTTACACCCATTTGAATATATTTGCACCTACTGTCCCCGAAAACTATGAATATAAAGTTTTTCTGATTTTGTCAATTAGTGCACACTACGTACAATTAAAACATCGTAATTGTCGTCAGTAAGGCTACCCGTGAGAGAATCATTGCACAAAACGCATTACAGATCATTTTTTTTGCGAAAAGTGACGGCTGAGGAATATTTCACGCTTTCTTGCACTGTTCTGATTTGATTAACGTTCCGCT
Source organism: Amblyomma americanum (assembly GCA_030143305.2). Taxonomy (NCBI): domain Eukaryota; kingdom Metazoa; phylum Arthropoda; class Arachnida; order Ixodida; family Ixodidae; genus Amblyomma; species Amblyomma americanum. The sequence goes on from JARKHS020009617.1 coordinate 35,238, forward strand.
TTATAGAAGAAATTTTAAGAAGTCGCAAGTATACCTAGATTAAAAAATATTTTTGCCGCCACTAGACGCACGCCTCCTTCATGTTTCCAGAATAGATAAGAATCTAGGCGCAAAAATATGTAGCGACTTTCATTTTTATACAACAAAGAAAAGCCCATGAAGCAACGCCGCCAGCCTTCCATTTCTGAAAAAAGCATTGTTTTCATGGATGAACGGAAAAAGCCCCAATTCCAGTTTTTCTTTCGTGTTCTTCGCATTATTGTAGATACTTGTTACGGTCTTAAGCGTTTTTTTGTTATTTTTCAAAAAGAATACCATATTCAAAAATACCGGCAAGATTCCTTGTGCTGCCTTGTTTTATACCTGATACAGCAAGTAAACTGTATTAAGAACTATATGCATATCTGTGCTGAAAATTTGAAGGACATATGCCTTTTAGTTGCGGAGAACAAAATTCTTCACGATACCTTCCCTTCAGACTTGAGGCGTTTTGAATACTTTTCTAGCCTATGGTAGCTTTCTTACAATGGCGGAAATAAGGCCGATATATTCTTGCTCACATTTCACGTGAATCAGCAAATATTCTGCCTGGCTGGAAAATCTAGATTCTTACATCAGATCTTACATGGCGAACAGAGATGTGTGCGCAAACATTATTTCTTTCAAGCGTCGCCCTTAATTTTTTCAGCCTAAATATAAAATTTTCGCAAACCGAAGTGCCCAATTGTCCTAGAGATAATGTGTGCATAATATGCAAAATAAAGAGGGAAATTTAAAGTTTGAAATATTCAGCCAGCTTGATATATTGTGGAATCATGGGGTAAACTAAATCTCTGTTCGCGACATTGTTGGGCTAAGCGACATTTTTAATGAAGAAAACCTGCCCGCTAAAGTTATTTGCCTGGAAGCCTGGTGCATAATGAGTGGCACGCCATGTACGCTGGCGCGCTGAGAGTTGAATTACCTACATACTGCCATGTGCTCACACTTTGCACATTATTGGGTGGGTTTATGGAACTGTACTAATGCTTGGTTATTCCCTTTCTTGCGTTTTTTCAAAGTTTTAAGGCGTGCAATTGTTTGTCCCGTTTCTAGATTACACGCCTTGACACGGTAAAGAAGGCAGTATCAAACTGCGTTCTTATTAGACAGAGCTCCACCTGTCAACGACTGTGGTCCTGTCGAACGAATAACTTTTGTGTTAATACACACGTTCTTGAATTGTTGGCAGACCGTGGCAGGTATATACGCATCAATCACTGCATCCACAAACAAAAGAACAGTACGTGCTATTTTGCTGACGGCCTTAAATTTTGTTTGGAAGGATAATTCCACTAAAAGTTGCAGTGTTGTTCTTTTGTTTCGAATGTAAAAAGGAATTAGAGTTCCATTTACCCAATGTAGAATTGAATGTGAAAATGAATGAAAAATTGTTCAATTTACCGTGTACCATTCCCCAGCTCCTAAACGAAAAATTTAATGAGTTTTGCTGGAATTCGGTGGATGGCAGCTCATGCGCTACTTGAGTCAAAAGCAACTTCTGCAACATCGCACTAGGTGCACCGCAAGCATCTTCAGAGGTTCGGTATGCTTTTATCTTGCAGCCTGCACTTTTCTAAGTGGTATAAAACACCTGTCCTCACGTTAATTGTGTACATTGCCCCATTTTCGCTCTGGCAAACGAGTGCTTAGTCTGTGATATCTGCCATCACTTCAGGCTGATCACCAAGACATAGGGAAGTCTTGGTAAGCACAATATAAGCAGAAGGGTCCCTGCATAAACACCACTTCGTTCCTGCCTTGCCTGCCTGCCTTCGCGTTCTTCCTCAGCCACGAAAGTACATAGAGAAACTTATGCAGAGTTGTTTATTTGGGGTGAAATAATTTGGCACCACGGTCTCTTTAGACTCGACGTACGCTGTAAATAAATCACAGTGCAATGTCCTTCTTACCCAGTCGAATGAGTTCAAGAGTGGTGGGGTTCAATCCTATGTCGAAACTGTGCTCTTGATGGCGGTGGGATTAATGGAGACCTTACAGGCCATTCCGGCAACAAGCATACCTTCGGCGGGTTACAACTACTGCTGCCAGTTACTTACATCACGGAGTGTAAAATATATTAAAGTCATCTTTTACCAGCTCTTCAGCAGAGAAGAAAAGGGAGATGAAGCACTCATTTTTATTTATATACGAAGGAATGCAAGGCTGATTAAGAGCGTTTTAATCATCGTGGTATGAACCCATTATTTTTAAAAGTTGTTGAGGGCGGGGAATTATTCTTTGAAGCTACGGAGAAGACGGATACTTTCTTATAAAGTAGCCTGAAATAACTCTACACTCGCGGTGGGCAGCCAACAACTGATCTCCTTGTTGACAAAATTAAACGAATTAATTTGTCGTGCTTGCGGTCTCTTCGACCAATATGAATGCTCGTCCTTAGGATATTGGCAAACAGGAGCAGTGAAATGAAACGCTTAATATGAAATACGTATGAAACTTCCGAATAATCTGTAACACAATGGGAAGCATAGAACACGCTTTGTGTTTGTGATCATCTAAGCGGGATGCTTTAGAGTAATCATTTCAGGGCTACGGCTTATGTTAACAAGAAAAATGATAAAAAACTGTCACGACCAGTCGGCGCGCTCCGAACTCACCTCGTGTAGATGTCATGCGCACTGCTTCTGGCAAATGAGGCACGGGGCATTGATCCAACCAGCAATATGTGCTTCTTCATTCTTCACCTTTTAAATGAGTTTTGTTTGAGCAATGCCGTGATTAAACTTTATAATTTTCCACTGACGAAGAGAAGTAAAAATAATACAAATATAAATATTCCCCTGAGCATTCCATGGCTCCTAAGACACTCGGCTTTCTTTTGTATGTCATAACAACAGCCACCTTTATTTACACTGCAACAGCTTTCTTTCAAATTTTTTATGTCGATAAGTCGTGGTAGACAAGAGTAATTAACTCTGTTGCCAGTTTTTTTTTAATGTGTTCTATTTTGTCAGTGAATATATGAAATATTTTCGCGCAAGTTTCTCCAATATTGCCAGAAATTTTGTAGTAAAGACTGCATATCTTGTTTTTTGTTCAACAATTCAAAAGAGAGCTCTGATCGCTAAATAATGGTGTTCGCTCTGGAGCTATAAATTAAAATAATGAATGAACATATTTTACCAACATTGCCATGCAATTGATTATTTTTCCTCGTTAAAGGGCAAATGAGGTGGTTTTAGAATTCGATGAGTTTAAACGCGCCGAATGTGTGAAACTTGCAGGTGAAGCATGCGAAATCTGTTTGCGCTAGCAGTTGAAATGGTGACGTAAATGTCGACTAGAGCGGCGGTGGCGTTCAGGCTTCTCTGTAGCGCAGAGCGACAGGCAGACGCCGCAATGATGACGTCAGTACGCCAACGTTAAGTTTCCAGGGAAGAAGCAGTTGTATGAAGAAAGAAAATGAATGGGCCGTCGAAAGTGAAGCTCACGAAACATTGTTTGGCGGCATCGCGAGACGCACGGCAGCATGTTGACGAAGGCAGCGGACATCTGAAATTTCGGCAACAATGACGTCGTCACAAGTTTCCTCGCTCTCCTCCAGCGCAGTGAGGAGACAGGTGAACATCTTAGCGGTTTTAACCAGCGATAACGCCACCGTTTTAAATGCCAGAACAAAACAACTTTGCATGCTTTACCTCGAAGCTTCTTAATTGGAATTATTAAATAACCTCAAATTCTAAAAAACACATTTAACCTTCCATTTAAATATATATATATATATATATATATATGTGATATTGTTGTCTTAATTTCCTTTAGTGTGTACGAATTGCTTATGTAGTAAGAATAGGCATTTTCATTACACATTCTTCTCCTAAAGATTTTCTCGGGACTTTAAAAACATCAACAAACCATAATTAACTGCCTAACTGCCGGAAGGAATAAACCGACTCGTATTGCCCGCGTACATAGCCCATTGGCCGCGTTGATAAAAAAATACACTGTCCCTTAAATACACATCGACCAAGAGCTAGTCTACAGACACGGTGTTAGGCACACCACACAGTATGTTTTTTACAGGACACTTTGTCCCGCTCAATATGGTATTTATACTTTAGTGCGTACGGTATGCAACCAATGCGCTAATGGTGTATATTTATCGAACAATGGTATACTTTAGTTTGCGGCGGGTTTAACGTACCAAAGCGACTCCGGCTACGGGGGACGCCGTAGAGAAGGGCTCCGGAAATTTCGACCACCTGCTGTTCTTTAACGTGCACTGACATCGCCCTGTACACGGTCCTCTAGAATTTCGCCTCCATAACCGCCGCGGCCGGCGATAAAGAACGATATGGTGCATCATAAACTCAAAATGTTTACTATAGTCAACATGAACTTTGTAATGCGACCAAATTGCGTACACATCAATTGCGGTAATCTATTTTTCTATCCAGGATGCGGACTCTTTTTTGAAGCATTTCCAAAGGCTATACAAGCGTTCTGGAAGACAGGAAGAGAAATAACTTTAATTCACATCCCTATGAAAAGACGGAGGAGTGGCCGTTAGTCTAAACTCTCATTCATTCTCCTAATCGTCGGCCGGAATACTTTGGGACTTGAAATTAAAAGAACTGAATTATATGTCGACTTTGAACGTTTGTTTGGGGCACTTTATATGCATGTCTAAAAAAAAAAACCCAGGAGGTATCCTGACACCAAGAATGACAAAAGGTGCATGAAACATCTAGAGCTAAACGAATAGATGATACATGTTTTTTTGTACATAGCGAGGTGCGTTTGTGTTTATAAAAGAAACTCAATTTGCTCGGCATGTTGCGGCAGATGGCAGAGGCTAAATTAATTTCTCCTGGCTGCACCTTAAGCGGCATTCGTACAGAAGAAGAAGGAGCATTTACAGACACAAAAACAATCCGATGACCATTGTTTGAACGCATGCAAAAGATATGACTTTCCTATTTGAACTCTGTGCGGCAAGATTAGCTAAGCGTCAAGATAGGAAACAGGCAGGCTGGCGACCAAACTGCAGATAGTTAGGGCCTTATTTCTAGGAATATCAGCTGGGAGTTCGCATTAAAGCTTCCAGGGCAAAATAAGTTACGTTTCACTAACACATTCTTCCGTGGGAGGCAGAACCAGAAGCGTGCTCGGAAAAGACCTTAAGGTGAGACGACAAACTGAATAGTCTTCATAACATGTGCTGATCGTGGAAAGGTACAAATTTTGGAGTTGTTCGGCAAGGCGATATGTCGTGACATCTGGAAGGGTAAGCTTATACTCATCAGCTTACACTCGAGGAGAGAGTGGGGAAAATGTTAAGGCTCGAATGCATCGACGCATTGTAGAGAAGCCTATTACCCCGGCAACATCCCGCGCTCGATTGCTGTCTTAAGCCCTTGGCAGACTTTTTTCTTGCACGTGTTCAGTTATTCCGTCGAAGACGTTCCTCTATTCGGGAAACGAAGTTTTGTAGTAAATTTTGTTATTTTGGTAGCGATAGCTGCATTACGATCATTCCCTGGTGACCAAACATGAAGATAACCGGAATGAGTCTCGATTAGATTTTGAATGTATGAACGCGTTAATACGCTATGAAAAAAAACTAGTTGCATATATACAAATGTTTACACATATAATATGCATAAATATATTCAAATTTTTGGTGGAAAAATTATTGCATCAATTAGTCTTCAGGGTGCTTCTAAAGTCCAGGATACAAAATTAAGGCAGTCTGTGCACGCATGTATTGTATAACAATACTTTATTGATCGGTACCGCCTCTTTGAGCGCCTCGCTCGTAGTTTGGTGCTTGTGGCGAAAAAAAGAGCAATACGTGCGCAAGCGTAATTACTTGACAGCATCCGTCAAATTGATCAGCGACGTTCGGTCACTCAGCCAGCAACGTCGCGGGTTCGATGGCAAGAAAGTGGCTGCCAGAAGACAGAGATACGACCTCCTCAATATGAGACCCCGCTCCACACATGACCTATGCAGAGAAGGCGAGGAGGTAAACTAGGACAATGAGGAGAAGGAAGAAAGAGAAAACAGCACACTAGTTTTCTACAGAACGCTGAACTCAATCTCGAGTACTACACTACAGTGTTCCTAATTCCCACAGCACTACCTTGTAGCTTAAAAACCACAAACAGAGGAACGAAAAATGACAAGGAATAAAAGACGGACGCAATCAGGAAAGAGGATGAGAAGAAAGAAATAAAGAAGGAGAATAAGGGAAGGAGAGAAAAAGTTAAAGAAAGACATAAAGAAGGAAAGAAAGAAAGAAAAATAGGAAAAAAAGGACTGATGCAAGCATACAAAAAACCAAGCAGGCAAACAAGCAAGCAAGCATACGAGCAAGCAAAGATTCAACACACAAGCAAGTATACAATCAAGCAAGCATACAAGCAAGCAAGCATGGACGCAAGCAAACAGGCGTACTTCCAAGCAATCAAGCAAACAAGCAACCATACAAACAAGCAAGCATGAAAACACACAAGCAAACAAGCATACAAGCAAGCAAGCATACAAGCAAGCAAACAAGCAAGGAAGCTAGAAAGCATACAAGCAAATAAGTAATATCAATGCATCAAGCAAGCAAGCATACAAGCAAGCAACAATACAAGCAAGCAAGCATGCAATCAAGCAAGCGAGCATACAAGAAAAGATACAAGCAATCAAGCATACAAGCAAGGAACCATAGATGCAAGCAAGCATGCAAGGAAGCAACTGTAGAAGGAAGCAAGCATACAAGAAAGCAAGAAAGCATATAAGCAAGGAAGCCGGCAAGCAAGAGATGACAGGTACACGAAACGACTTGTTCTGTCTCGGTTTAATAGCTCGTAAGCGGGAATTCTTCCTGGGAGAAAGTAGTTCGCTTCGGCTTCACAACTCACCGCGGCAGTTATACAAGCAAACCCACCTTCAAAAATATGCTTTGTGCCAAGGTTATCAATTTTCCATTTGGCTGTGCTCTTCGATGATGACCCATTAATGTTGCAGCGCAGTGCGCTCGCTTTATCGCACTCTTCTTTAATCGCGACAAATGAAGGAATTTATGATACAACATTTTCGGCGAGTTGGTTACCTACATTCATTATTACAGCGCAAAGACGGCACAGAACAAGAATAAAACAGAATAAAACTTAGTTGACAGTCAGCGCTGTTGTGTCCCCTTCTTGTTCTGTGCCGTCTTTGTGCTGTAATAATGAATGTAGGAATTTATGGCACCGCCTTTGTTGCCATGCAATGTACAATCGAGGAACGCCGGCCTCGACACCAAGCTTGAATCGTCAGATGGCATCTTCATGCTGTGCTGCATGGTTCGGAACTTTAAGGGAGAGGGGCAGGGAGGGGGTAAGTTTTTTCTGTCCCCGATACTACACCCATTGTTAAATGCATATGGTGTGGAGTAATCTGAATTTTTGAATTTCACAGCCGCCTTTGAATGCATCCTGCAATGGAAATATACTGCTAAATTGCCGTCGAGCGAATTACTCAGTGCACCTTTAAATCTCGGGCAGAGCGCTTTGAATGCCAACAAATTAAATTTCTTAGGCCGAGTAGACTTTTATGAATTACTGGCGGCGGTTGTTGAAACTTAAACGCTGACGAGCGCAAACTTGCGGTGCGCAGCTTCAAAGTGCGGCTGATCCTAATTAATGGAAGTTACTTTAAGGGGCTGGCAACTGACCAAAATTTAATTCGGTGCAGAAAAAAAGCTAATTATTAGGTTATGCAGCTTTCTACGGTTAAACTTTGGTATCACACGAAGGTATGAAAGCTGTTCTGAAACGAGTAGACTTCCTTTTTCTTCTCAGTGATTCTTATTAAATGCAGAATTCTCTTCAGTACGTCCTACTTTTTAGAAAGGGGTAATTGTGAAAAGTCTCGCTACCTTTGATAAGACGAGCAGAATGGCGGAATTTCGGCAGGAGAGAGAGAGAGCGTTTATTGAGAGGAAAGGCTTAGAGGTTGGACGGAAAAATGAATGTCCGGCCTGCTACTCTGCACTGGGAAGGAGAAGAGGAGAAAAAAGAGGATCACGATGGGGGATGATGAAGATGCAAAAAGCCAGATAAAAAAGACACGGCACATTTTCTAATATTACAAATGCAAGTCAAGGCCTGTGTCGAGTAAAAAGCGTAATAGCGCCCGCGTTCCCTGTGGAGTTTTCGAACTTTCTGGCCAAGCGCCTAGGATCAAATCCTCCGAGACAGGCCTGCTGTAAAAAAACCTCAAAGTAGATCACAACATGAGTATTTCTCGTGTATATGCTAGGCAAGCCACTAAAATATGCTGTACAGTCTCGAGCGCACGACATGTGGAACAGTCCGAGCAGTCTGTTTGTCCAATTAAATGCAAGTACTTCCGCGTGAAGGCGGTGTTTAAACGTAACCTTTGTAATTAAGCATGCAATAGGGCGTGATACTCCTCGAGGAACAGGAAAGACCATCACCGGATCTAGCCGTTTGAGGCATAAGTGTCGAGTGTCTGGGAGGGCCCAGTATCTAGCCATCGCACTCCTCATAGATCCCAAAACGAAGTGGCGTCCGGTCTAGAGAACGGCACAGTTGCGCGGCTGCAAACATCTGCAGGCGCAAAAAAAAAGGCGTGCGATTGTGTGTATGTCGACATGTAAGCAAGGCAAAAGGCCCTGAAGGCACATGAAGGGCCTGCAATCACAAGGTTCAATAAAACATTGCTTTTGGGGCGGGACCACGCATGCTTCCGGTTCGTCGCTTTAGCGGCGGCGATCACCATGGAACTCACCGATCATTGTTTCGAGCATCTGAATGCACGAAAATTCTTCATTTACGTTGTTTCTTGGAAGCGCTTACAATGATACAAGTGGTACATCTCCGACAGTGGGCACTTGGGATCCAGGCTTTGCTGAGAGCCAAAACCATGGCGTCCTTAAAAGTCACGTGCCAGTCCTTATGTCTCCCCACTGTGCAAGTAACGGGTCTATACATGCACACAGTTCAATGAAAACGCTGCCAAATCACGTGAGGTTAGTAGCGTTAGGCGAGCACCATGTGACATTTGTGACTTTATATGCTGCCCTGTTTAAATCACGAACACTGCCACCTCTATAGAACAAAGTCAAACAGTTACAGAGAACTCTCTACTGCACCGAACAACAGAGCAATTAGACCTTGACGTCCATCGATGCATATTTTTGCTCATGAATATCAACAACCTTCAAATGTAGAAGCGAGGTGTCAGGCGTTTCGAAGGGAGACCCGTTGTCCGCACTGAGCCCACTCATGAAAAATTGTGTATACAGCTGTGAGCAGGCTTGAACGCAGCGTTCGCGTGGTGCTTTGCTCTGCGGAACAAAGGAAGCGAATATTCAAAGCAGGCAGTGATTTTTCACAAACATTTATCGCGTTCAAGCGCTTCCGCGTGCGCGACCATTTGACGCGTTGCGTGCACATTTATCCGCGCGAACAAAATTAAAACAAATTTTGCTGTAAACTGTGCAATGTGCTCAAATATGGACACGAAGAAAAAGGATGAGCTGTGGAAAACATTCCGTGTAACCACATCAATTCAGGTTTGCGAAATTAACGCACTATTTCTTACAAAAATGGCGTATAGGCAGTACTATAGACTTCCTATAGACTCTATTTCCTTCGTATAGATAATTGTTTTTGTGTATTCGTAGTCTATAGACTGTCTAGACACAAGTCTAATAAAGTGACAGGCCATAAATCTCTACAGTGGCTATAGACTGTCCATGACATTTGTATTGCCTATAAACTGTTCTTCTGGGTTTGTCTATAGAGAGTCTATAGAATTTATAGACAGGAGTCAATGGACAGTCTATAGACAGTCTAAAAAAATTTGTAAAGGTAATCCTCTTAATGTGGACACCTCCGCGTTTCATGCCAGCTTTGGTGCGGCTAAGGTCAGTTTGCATTTTCTTTTGTTGCTTTCGAAAGCATGAGCGCTTTAATTAAGTTTACGTAACGGGTTATCTAAAAAGTGCGCCATATGCAGCTTAACCGGAACCCTGCATTTAGTGTAGCGTATACAGATAATGACTTCTGGAGAGCTTTTCCATATTTAAGCGTTTGGGAGAAAGATTTCTTCTCTGTAATCCTGACATGCGCTTTATTAAAATGTGAAACTTTCAAAGTTCTCTAACCTTTTGACAATAATTTGAGCATGAAGTGGTTAAAGGAACGACATAGTCACAACCACCGGGGCACAAATATAGCAGGTGTGCTAAAATGTCGCTTAATTTTTTCCCGCAGCACATCGCTGAAGCCCTCTATAGACCAGTCTGCATGCTCACGTCTGTACGCGGGTCGCAGCACTACCGTTCGGAAATAACCGCCATGAACACAGTGGGAAAGCATGGTGCCGACTTAGAACTCAAATAAATATAGATTACATTGTCTCAAACATACATCGCACTAAAAGTTGAGGGCTTTCCTAACTACATTTCTAAAAAGGTTGATTGCTATGGTGCCTACAATGAGTGTCTGTTGCTCTTGCGATTTTCCTGCCAAAACTTCGGTCGGATCCGGTTTCGTTTTCATTATATTGGATGCATGAGTCATCACCTTATGCTAGCCGTCTTGGATAGCTCAGCTGGTAGAGCGAGTGCTCCATTTAAGCTGTCATTGCGGGTTTCTGTAAAACATTTCACCTTCTAAAATGCACGAGTACGTTCCATTGGATGTACCTAGGGTATTTACTCGTTTGAAACACTAATCCGCCTTATTCCACCCACTGAGAAAATCTGCTTTCGGCGAGTTGGGAAGCAGTCACGGTTGGTGAACAGTGCAAAAAAAAGCGTGACAAAGGCAAGACAAGCGCTTGTCTTTCCTTTGTCCCGCCTTTGTTGCGCTGTTCACCCACCATCAATATCTGCCCATTAATCCTCACTAACGCCATATTGATAATTTTTTTAGGTTAGCCTGCTTCCAATATTTTGGGGATCGTTTAGAAATTTGGGAGGTGGGCCATCTTCCAAATTTTGGGGGTATATATGTCAGGGTGGTCAAGTTGATCAACATCCGTTGGCCAGGCTGCCGCCTGCCACAGTGGGCAGGTTGCAATGACGTCACCAAGACACGCGGCCTCTCTCGACTAATGCGTCACTTTCGTTACAGAACAACGTGAATACACATGACGACAACGCAAATCTATTAAAAGAAGCTGCCGTACACAAAACAAAGATAGCTGTCTGAGCCCTGAACAAAAAGTGAAATGGCTAAGGAACTTCGTAACACGAAATAATTCAGCGAAATGCTTTGCAGCGCCGGCGATTGCATTCCTGCTTGATTTTGGGAACACGCTGCTCATCCATTAGCACATGGGCCAGAGGCATCTCTGTTATTCTTGCGATACTCTTGAACATTTGCTGCGCTGTTCTAGCGGTGATGTTAGCTTTACCCACGAGACCCCGCGGTTTCACGTTGCGCCTTTCTACGGATAGATTTTTCCTATGAAAGTCCTATCGTGCAGCGTCTTCTACGGCAAGATAGCTTCACATCCTACGCACCATCCTTTATTAGCCGCAAGAAAGACAAAGCGGTCAAGAACGCGTTCTGCGTTGTAGCTACGAATTTTCTCAGGCATACGCTGAAGCCTTGCTTGGACAAGAGAGCTTTTTGGTGTAAAAAAAAACATGGCAAAAGTAAGCACAGCACACCCAGCCGAAGGCGTTTGCGACGGGATGCTAACCAGAGAATAGCAATTGATTTATTCAGAGAACTCATAACACAAATCGACACGCTGACACCACCTGGCAAAAGAAAAGAAAAGGTATGAGTTTACGGCCGATGATAATTTTAATGCAGTGGCATATGACCAGGAAGACTAAAGAGCCGACTAGGTAGACGGTGAAGACCACAATGAAGGGCTGATGCTAGTGGCACACCAGGTTCCAGCTGCTCAAGACGGCGCTGTGCACCGTCTCTGCGTCGTAGTCCCACTGTACGCAGTGCAGAACAGTGGTGTCGTTGGGGTCGTATGGATTCTCGTAGGCTGTGCAGTGACTCTTCCGGCCGCTGTCTTCTATGGTGTTGGCGAGGTCCTTCCGGACCTCAGACGAGATGCTGAGGTACACCAGCCGCTTGTACCAGTGGCTCAGGTCTCTGAGATTAGCTGGAACGCGAGCGTGTGTTCTTGTATTACCCACACTGTGAGGATGGTGAAGAGCAGCATGCGCCTCTAGAATTTGCAGTACCCGAAGACATAACTTGCTCATAGCCCGGTCGAGATGAAGCAACAAGACCTAAGGGTGCTTGCCATGTTGGCGATGTGCACAGCCTGCACTCTCCTTTTTATTGCTGTAATGCAGCAAGGCAGCAGCATGACTAACGGCTGTGTTCTCACTTGATCAGTAGATGTCATTCCTGGTCTCATATGAAAGACGCAATATAGTTACTCTAGGAAATTCTTCCAGACGACTTCGGTGAAGCAGGGCAAAACCATCTCGTTCCTTTTTTTTTCTGCATCTTACATGTTCTATATGCGGCGTAACGATTTTGTGGCAGGAGCTTCGCAATGGCACTACTGGCAAGAATGTTAAGCCCTTCGTATTTCTCTTCGTGCAATGCTCAGTGGAGGACCTCTTTTAATGGCCGTTCTGTCACTGCCACATGTGATCCCAAATGTCCTGCTTTGTCGCGATGAATAATGGAGAGCCATATCCTAAAAACTTTTACGGCTGCCCTACCAAACGCAGCCATAACTTACGTTTTAATTCTGGGCTTTCCTTTACACTACCTGACTGCCTGAATGTGATCATCGACTACCCACTAGCCCGCTAATAACTAGCACCCAACTGCGCTGTGATTCTGTTAGCCATCAAGTAAGTAAATGTAATGTAGCCAAGAAAATTTATACATTCCGTCTAAAGGTGCTTGAAATTACTCTTCGGGATTCACATTATGTTCTCACTCTTTCACGTCTCTGGGCCCCGGCAAATCTCACTCTTATCCCTCTTCCACTCGCCCTTGAAAGTGAATTCCCAGCCTAGCCACTTACGACCACATGACTGCAGGAGGGGGGGACCTTAGAGGAGCCCACACTTCCTCTCTCCGCCATTTAAAAACATCAAGCGCAGACAGCCATTGCTTTCCGCCAGGCGCAGCTCCTTAGGGGTACCCAGAACTACTCAAGGGGTTCTTCACTATGTGTCCTCTATGGGACGCGGCATTTTCGCCCGGGGTGCGCCATCAACACGCATGCAAACAGCAGCGTTCTCACACGGAGTAACTCCGGCGGCCGCAGTTCTCTATTGGCCGCATGGCAAGATCAAGGCTGGCTGCGCCGCATACAAGTCGCGCCTGGTGCGCAGGTCGCCGCGTTGCTCGCCGCACAGACAAGGCCGAAACGCGGCGGGGGCTACGGCGGGGGCAAGGTTTGATTAATCGAGGACTGATAGGGCCTAGAGCATGTTGCGTCGACTCGCATCGGGTCAAGCCCACGGTGCGACCCATCGCACTGATTCTGCGAGGATATTTGCTATTTTGTTCTCTGATTTCTTCGCGCCGCCGCCGCCGTCACCGCTGCCTTGAGGGCACAGGCACGGCCTCAGTGGGCTCGCCTACATTTCCAGCAGGCTCCGCTCTCTCTCTCGCCCTTACTTTTTCTTGATTGGACCGCATGATTCGCGTGCAACGCGCATGGACGTGTCGAGAGCACCACGGTCCCAATATGCGCACGTAGCAGTACGGCCTTCGCGTTGCGATGCTTCTGGGTAGCAGCTGCCGGTGCTGTTCAACGCAGGCCAGATTTGATGGGGATTCTCGTCGGTTGATCTCCTCCGAAAGTTGTCTTCGGAGTTGAGAGTGGCGTAACGCTCCCATTCGTCAGGGTGTCCGGGATATATGGAGTCGACTTTGAAGTGTATAGTAATATAGGAGTGGTGAATGCATGTGTGCGGGATGACCCGGGCGGGTAGGTTATCTGAATATGGTCTTCGACGAACGTCTTGTGGTCTATTCTCATCCGTTCTCGTTCTACTAGTTCTTTACCTTGATTTTTTGCACTCTCCTTCATGTGCACACTAGTGAAAGTGGCCATAATTATGCTAGTCGGCAGGCCCACGCTCTGTACTCTTGGTGTTACAATATCCACTTTATACCGGCAATTTTTACACTTAGTACCGCAGGCCGAGAAGGTGCCACACGCTTTTCTGCGCTGGCTGATAAATTGTTTTGAGGACTATATGGCACTTTTGTGAACTGTAATGAACTGGTTCGTAGGCAGTCCTCTATGCACACAGCAGACTACATGGAACTTTCGTCTTTTTCACGCCAATAAAGGGAATAAGCAAGAATTTTGGGAAATAAAGCGGACAATCTGGACACTCTTGTGGTCTTAGTGTTTCATAGTTTGCACCGGTGTTTACACTAATTACAAATGGCTGGATGAGGAAAACTAGCCAAGACAGCACTTATGCCTCCCAATTGGAACTGTTATTTGAAATAAACAACTGAAAGAAAATTTTATTTCATGCGATACATTTGTGAGCAGTCACAGTCTTGCTGTCCGCACGCATGAGGTACGCCAGAATTTTCTTGTGTGCGCTCTCGGAATAGATACGTCCGCGTTCTGTATGGTGGAAAAACAGGCGCATATTTGAGCTGCGCTGTACCCAGACAGCGGCGATATCTTAGGAGGCCAAGAGATTATACACGGAGGCATGTTCCCGGTTCCCGAAAGAGAAGTTTTAGAAGCCTGACAGCGGCTCTACGCGCAGCAGCTCGTGCTTTAGACATGAGTATTTTTCCGCAATATTTTAGACTCAGATTCAGATTCAAACCATATTATTTCCTTACAGTCGAAAGTGGAAGACAAGGCAAACGGGATGGAGCCTGCCAAGGCCTCGTTTCCCATCTGTATTTCGGATCAGGTAAAGATTCAATAAATTCGCAGAGATTTCTCCTGATGAAACAGTGTGCACATAGACATAAAATATAAAGTACATATGAACACAGAATGCTGGATGTCGATTAACGCCACGTTCGAAGAGAATCAAGGATTCGCCGTGAAACAGAACACATTACAGGATCCGCGACACAACATTACCGAGAAAACGAAACCGCGGTTGAGATGTATAACAAGTTGACAGAAACATGGAAAAAAACTTTTTGCAAGACTGGTGATTTGCATGGGCATAAGAGTGCACCAATATACACAAGATGTCTTCAGTTATCATTAGTAATGCATTGTACTGTAATTTAAAGGGCTTAAATGGTAGCGTAATATCAATGTAGGACTCATGATGGTTAAATAACTTTATTGCTTGATAAGCAACATCCTATCTCCCATTACCTATTCTCACTTTTCTTGTTTTATGTATATGGGTTCGAAAGCTATAGTGTGGCGATATATCTGTAAATCTAGAGTAAAGCTTTTTTTATGGATTAATTGCATCAGTTTAGAGTAATACACTTAGTTGGCCGGCAATATACCGTGTCTTAGGAAGAGTGGCTGGGTTGGTAGGTCACGTATTCAGCCTTTATAATTCTCAAATAGACGTAGAACGCGTTGTTGCATTACGAGCAGCCGGTCGTAATTTCTTTCCTCGTAACTAGTGCTACACAAGAATATTGCGTAAAGTAGCCGTGAGTAAAATAACGTGTAATATGAAGTATTTTTCAGCCAGAGAGATTGAATGGAGCAATACGGCTCATAGAGCCCACAGCACGGGAAAGATCAGTTAGAAGGTGATCAATATGTGCAGTCAGTATAGATCTTCACTGAACCAGACACCTAGAAATTTCTGTAAGTGTACCTGTTCAATGTGTTTTATTCCGAATTTAAGTGTGAGGCTTTCTTTAGTAACTTTGTTAACTGGTTTGAAAAGTACAAACATTGTTTTCCGCGTATTTAGTTGCCCACTACTGTCCTCGAGCCAAATAGATAGCTGAGACAGGTAAAGAATTGCTGCTTTTTGTAGGTAATTTGCGTGTTTACCTGTAAAACGAAACTAGTATCATCAGCAAAGCCAGTTATATTAGGTGTGTACTTCAAGTCTTTGATATCATTTATATACAAGAAAAAAAGTGTGGGACCTAGTATGAAACCTTGAGGTTCTCCTAGTCTTATTTCTGAGTTTTCAGAGTGCTCTCCATTGAGGTTTATGAACTAGTATCTTAATGACAAATAACTTTTAATGACAAATAGCTCAGTGACTGACTTTTCTGGCGTATATTCTGGCGTATAAAAAGTAGCCAGAGCCGCTGGTGGTGTATTTTTGTTTTACTTGCTTTACAGTGCTTTGGTCTAGGGCAGACAAGTTGGTTTTGTTAGTGTAATATAAAACACAATAACTTGACAAAACGTATCTCTAGTTATTGACACAATTTGCAGTATATTTACTCTTTGTCCAATCATCAAGGTCCCACTAAGTGATGTCATATCCGCTGCTAAAAACCGCCACTGTATGGTGACACCGTCAGCGCCACAAATTTGTTTTCGCGAGCGATTTAAATTATTAGGAACCGTACTATACTCAGTACGACAGATGCTATTAGCATCATTATAACTTATTCTATGCAACCAACAGGCAAAACAATGCACTGAAAATGTGTTTCGGAGCTCCTTTAGGCCGCTATGCCACCACTGCTGCTCTTTTTGCTATTTGAGAAAAATACCATTGGGGAGTTGTGCCGTGGTTAGTTTATTACTTCTCTTCAGTGTTTCTTTAACGCACAGGGAGAGCATAATAAGGTACACGTTATGAACATTGAAACAAGCAGCGAGCTTTTAAAATGATCATTCCTGCTGTCGTTTGAAACACGATGAGGCACAAATAATACTAGCGTATTCTTACACAGTGGCGAAGACATCTTGAGTGTCCTACAAAACATTTTTGCCACGTACAGCTGTCAGTGCATCCAAGCGCTCTGATACTGGAGTTAACAGTGCTGTGTGCTGTGGTGTATGCGATGATACATCACTGCTAAAACCATTCGCTGTTTTTAACAAGTTAAAAACCGAGAAGATATGCCGGCCTGATCACCTATTATCTGCATTCAGTGGTGATACGTCACAGCCAGAAGCGTTCTTTTTATTTAAAAAAGTTCAAAGCCGGAAAGACATGCCGGCTGATTACCTATTCTCTGGAATCTGCGCTGATACCTCACCGCTAGAACCATTCGCTATTGTAATGCGTCAATAGCCGAGAAGATATGCCGGTTGACAACTTATTCATGCATATCTGCGATGATACAGCACGGCAAGAAGCGTTTGGAATTTTTAATAAGTTAAACGCTGAAAAGGTATGCGGGCTGATCACCTATTCTCTGTAATCGACGCTGATACATCAGCGCTAGAACTATTCGGTATTTTAATAAGTTAAACGCCGAAAAGATATGCGAGTTGATCAACTAATTGTGGTAATCTGTGGTTATACATCACCGCTAGCAGCATACAGAGTTTCTAATAAGTTAAACGCCAAAACGATATGCGGGCTGATCACCTATGCTCTGCAATCGACGCTGATACATCAGCGCTAGAACTATTCGGTATTTTAATAAGTTAAACGCCGAAAAGATATGCGAGTTGATCAACTAATTGTGGTAATCTGTGGTTATACATCACCGCTAGCAGCATACAGAGTTTCTAATAAGTTAAACGCCAAAACGTTATGCGGGCTGATCACCTATGCTCTGGACTGTAATGAGTCGTTATTATATTCAGTTTGGAAAAACGGCGATAATTGTCCCTGCCTTGTGCTTCGCAGGTAATTTTCTTTTGTTATAATATGGTTGTATTGAAATAATTGTATTAAAATGTAACTTCTGGAAAAGAAAACTGAAATCCACGATGCAATAAGGCAATAAAAACGGGAAGCAAAGGACAACCGCGGAATCGACGATTCAGGTATGCACTAGACTGGCCAAACCGCTGTTTTTTCTCCTTATTCCGACTTTTTTTTGTGATGAAAGTCTTGTGGCTTCCTTAGGACAACGTTGATCGAACTTTTGAGCTCCGGCACGTAAACAAGCAGAAGGATCAAAGGAAAAAGCTTATGGTGGAGGCTCCACGGGATACGAAAAAGCCGAGAGACCTTGGGTTGTGGGCAGTTTGCAGTGAGCGAACACAGGGGCTCGGTCACTAGCCAAAAACCCTGGTCTACATGGATGCGTGGCTGATACCATCTGTGCGCAATTCTAGAATTTACACCCATTTGAATATATTTGCACCTACTCTCCCCGAAAACTATGAATATAAAGTTTTTCTGATTTTGTCAATTAGTGCACACTACGTAAAACTAAAACATCGTAATTGTCGTCAGTAAGGCTACCCGTGAGATAAGCATTATACAAAACGCATTATGGATATTTTTTTGGCGAAAAGTCACGGCTTAGGAATATTTCACGCTTCCTTGCACTGTTCTGACTAACGTTCCGCTTTATAAGAGAAATTTTAACAAGTCGCAAGTATGCCTAGATTAAACAATATTTTTGCCACCACTAGAAGGCACGCGTCCTTTATGTTTTAAAATATATAAGTATCTAGGCGCAAAAATATGTAGCGACTTTCATTTTATACAAAAAAGAAAAGCCCATGAAACAACAAGCCTTCCATTTCAGAATAAAGCATTGTTTTCAAGGATGAACGGAAAAAGCACCCATTCCAGTTTTTCTTTCGCGTTCTTCGCATTCTTGTAGATACTTGTTACATGCTTATGCGTTTTTTCTGTTATTTTTGAAAAGGAATACAATATTAAAAAATACCGGCAAGTTTCCTTCTGCTGCATTGTTTTATATCTGATACAGCAAGTAAACTTTATTAAGAACTATATGCATATCTGTGCTGAAAATTTGAAGGACACATGTCTTTTAGTTGCGAAGAACAATATTCTTCAAGATACCTTCCCTCGAGACTTGAGGCGTTTTGAATACTTTTCTAGCCTGTGGTAGCTTTCTTACAATGGCGGAAATAAGGCTGATATATTCTTGCTCACATTTCATGTGAGTCAGCAAATATTCTGCCTGGCTGGTAAATCTCGATTCTTACATCACATCTTACATTGCGAACAGAGATGTGTACGAAAACATTATTTCTTTAAAGCGGTCGCCCTTAATTTTTTCAGCCTAAATATAAAATTTTCGCAAACCGAAGTTCCCAATTGTCCTACAGATAATGTGTGCATAATATGTAAAATAAAGAGAGAAATTTAAAGTTTGAAATATTCACCCAGCTTGATATATCGTGGAATGACGGGGTAAACGACATCTCTGTTCGCGACATTGTTGGGCTCAGCGACATTTTTAATGAAGAAAACCTGCCCACTAAAGTCACTTGCCAGGAGGCCTGGTGCATAATGAGTGGCACGTCATGTACGCTGGCGCGCTGAGGGTTCAGTTAGTTGCTGCTATGTGCTCAGGCTTTGCGCATAATTGGGTGGCTTCATGTGACTAATAATGCTTGGTTATTCACTTTCTTGCGTTTATGAAAAGTTTCAAGGCGTGCAGTTGTTTGTCCTGTTTCTAGAATACACGCCTTGACACGGCAAAGAAGGCAGTATCAAACTGCGTTCTTATTAGAGAGAGCTTCTACTGTCAATGACAGTGGTCCTATCGAACGAAAAACTATTGTGTTAATAAACACGTTGCTTGAATCGTTGGCAGAACGTGACAGGTATATACGCATCAATCACTGCACCCACAAACAAAACACCACGTGCTATTTTGGTGATGCTCTTAAATCCTGCTTAGAAGGATATTTCCAAAAAAGCCGCAGGGTTGTTCTTTTGTTTCGAATGCAAAAATGAAGGAAAGAGAGTTCCATTTACCAACTCTAAACATCAGGGTGAAAACGAATGAAAAACTGTTTAATTTACCGTGTACCATTCCCCAACTCCTAATCTTAAAATTTAATGAGTTTTACTGGAATTCAGTGGATGGCATCTCATGCGCTACTTCCGTCAAATGCAACTTCTGTAACATCGCACTAGGTGTACCGCAAGCATCTTCAGAGGTTTGCTTTAGTTTTACCCTGCTGCCTGCACTTTTCTAAGTGGTAGACAACACCGGTCCCCACGTTAAGTTTGTACATTGCCTCATTTTCGCTCGGGCAAACGAGTGCTTAGTCTGGGATACCTGCCATCACTTCAGGCTGATGACCAAGATGTAGGGCAGTCTTGATAAGCGCTATATAAACAGAAGGGTCCCTGAATAAACACCACTTCGTTCCTGCCTTGCCTGCCTGAATTCGTGTTCATCCTCAGCCAAGAGAGTACGTAGAGAAAATTTTGCACAGTTGTTTAATTGGGGTGAAAGAATTAGGCACCACGGTCTCTTTAGACTCGACGTACGCTGTAAATAACGCACAGTGCAATGTCCTTCTTGCCCAGTCGAATGAGTTCGAGAGTGGTGGTGCTCAAGCCTATGTCGAAACTGTGCTCTTGATGGCGGTGGGATTAATGGAGACCTTACAGGCCATTCCGGCAACAAGCATAACTTCGGCGCGTTAGAACTACTGCTGCCAGTTACTTACACCACGGAGTGTAAAAGATATTAAAGTCATCTTTTACCAGCTCTTGAGCAGAGAAGAAAAGGGAGATGAAGCACTCATTTTTATTTATATACGAAGGAATGCAAGGCTGATTAAGAGCGTTTTAATCATCGCGGTATGAACCAATTATTTTTAAAAGTTGTTGAGGGCGGGGAAATATTCTTTGAAGCTACGGAGAAGACGGATACTTCCTTATAAAGTAGCCTGAAATAACTCTACACTCGCGGTGGGCAGCCAACAACTGATCTCCTTGTTGACAAAATTAAACGAATTAATTTGTCGGGCTTGCGGTCTCTTCGACCAGTATGAATGCTCGTCCTTAGGATATTAGCAAACAGGAGCAGTGAAATGAAACGCTTAATATGAAATACATATGAAACTTCCGAATAATCTGTAACAAAATGGGAAGCATAGAACACGCTTTGTGTTTGTGATCATCTAAGCGGGATGCTTTTAGAGTAATCATTTCAGGGCTACGGCTTATGTTAACAAGAAAAATGATAAAAAACTGTCACGACCAGTCGGCGCGCTCCGAACTCACCTCGTGTATAGGTCATGTGCACTACTTCTGGCAAATGAGGCACGGGGCATTGATCCAACCAGCAATATGTGCTTTTTCTTTCTTCACCTTTTAAATGAGTTATGTTTGAGCAATGCCGTGATTAAACTTTATAGTTTTCCACTGACGAAGAGAAGTAAAAATAATACAAATATAAATATTCCCCTGAGCATTCCATGGTTCCTAAGACATTCGGCTTTCTTCTGTATGTCATGACAGCCACCTCTATTTACACTGGAACAGCTTTCTTTCAAATTCTTTATGCCGATAAGTCGCGGTAGACAAGAGTATTTAACTGTTTTGCCAGTTTTTTTAATATCTTATATTTTGTCAGTGAACATATGAAATATTTTCGCGCAAGTTTCTCCAATATCGCCAGAAATTTTGTAGTAAAGACTGCATATCTTGTTTTTTGTTCAATAATTCAAAAGAGAGCTCTGATCGCTAAATAATGGTGTTCGCTCTGGAGCTAGAAATTAAAATAATGAATGAACATATTTTACCAACATTGCCCTGCAATTGATTATTTTTCCTCGTTAAAGGGCAAGTGAGGTGGTTTTAGAATTCGATGAGTTTAAACGTGCCGAATGTGTGAAACTTGCCGATGAAGCATGCGAAATCTCTTTGCGCTAACATTTGAAATGGTGACGTAAACGTCGACTAAAGCGGCGGCGGCGGCGTTCAGGCTTCTCTGCAGCGCAGAGCGACAGGCAGACGCCGCAATGATGACATCAGTACGCCGACGTTAAGTTTCCAGGGAAGAAGCTGTTGTTTGAAGAAAGAAAACGAATGGGCTGTCGAAAGTGAAGCTCACGAAACATTCTTTGGCGGCATCGCGAGACGCACGGCAGTATGTTTACGAAGGCTGCGGACATCTGAAATTTCGGCAACAATGACGTCGTCACAAGTTTCCTCGCTCTCCTCCAGCGCAGTGATGAGACACGTGAACATCTTTGCGGTTTTAACCGGCGATAACGCCACCGTTTTAAATGCCAGAACAAAACAACTTTGCATGCTTTACCTCGAAGCTTCATAATTGGAATTATTAAATAACCTCAAATTCTAAAAAACACATTTAACCTTCCGTTTAAGAAAATAATTATATATGCGATATTGTTGTCTCTATTTCTTTTAGTGTGTACGAATTTCTTATGTAGTAAGAATAGGCATTTTCATGACACATTCTCCGGCTAAAGATTTTCTCGGGACATTAAAAACATCAACAATCCATAATTAACTGCCTAACTGCCGGAAGGAATAAACCGACTCGTAATGCCCGCGTACATAGCCCATTGACCGCGTTGATAAAAAAAAATACACTGTCCCTTAAATACACATCGACCAAGAGCTAGTCACAGACACGGTGTTAGGCACACCACACAGTATGTTTTTTACAGGACACTTTGTCCCGCTCAATACGGTATTTATGCTTTAGTGCGTACGGTATGCAACCAATGCGGTAATGGTGTATATGCGGTAATGGTGTACAGAATTAAGGCAGTCTGTGCACGCATGTATTGTATAACAATACTTTATTGATCGGTACCGCCTCTTTGGGTGCCTCGCTTGTAGTTTGGTGCTTGTGGCGAAAAAAAAAAGCAATACGCTCGCAAGCGTAATTACTTGACAGCATCCGTCAAATTGATCTGCGACGTTCGGTTACTCAGCCAGCAACGTCGCGGGTTCGATGGCAAGAAAGTGGCTGGCAGAAGACAGAGATACTACCTCCTCAATATGAGACCCCGCTCCACACATGACCTATGCAGAGAAGGCGAGGAGGTAAACTAGGACAATGAGGAGAAGGAAGAAAGGAAAAACAGCACACTAGTTTTCTACAGAACGCTGAACTCAATCTCGAGTACTTCACTACAGCGTTCCTAATTCCCACAGCACTACCTTGTAGCTTAAAAACCACAAACAGAGGAACGAAACATGACAAGGAAGAAAAGAGGGACGCAATCAGGAAAGAGGACGAGAGGAAAGAAATAAAGAAGGAGAACAAGGGAAGGAGAGAAAAAGTTAAAGAAAGAAAGACATAAAGAAGGAAAGAAAGAAGGAAAATAGGGAACAAAGAACGGATGCAAGCATACAAAAAACCAAGCAGGCAAACAAGCAAGCAAGCATACGAGCAAGCAAAGATTCAACACACAAGCAAGTATACAAGCAAGCAAGCATACAAGCAAGCAAGCACGGACGCAAGCAAACAGGCATACTTCCAAGCGATCAAGCAAACAAGCAACAATACAAACAAACAAGCTAGTATGAAAGCACACAAGCAAACAAGCATACACGCAAGCAAGCATACAAGCAAGCAAACAAGCAAGGAAGCTAGAAAGCATACAAGCAAATAAGTAATATCAATGCATCAAGCAAGCAAGCAAGCATACAAGCAAGCAACAATAGAAGCAAGCAAGCATGCAATCAAGCAAGCGAGCATACAAGAAGGGATACAAGCCATCAAGCATACAAGCAAGGAACCATAGATGCAAGCAAGCATACAAGGAAGCAACTGTAGAAGGAAGCAAGCATACAAGAAAGCATACAAGCAAGGAAGCCGGCAAGCAAGAGATGACAGGTACACGAAACGACTTGTTCTGTCTCGGTTTAATAGCTCGTAAGCGGCAATTCTTCCAGGGAGAAAGTAGTTCGCTTCGGCTTCACAACTCAACGCGGCAGTTATGCAAGCAAACCCACATTCAAAATTATGCTTAGGCCAAGGCTATCAATTTTCCGCTTGGCTATGCTCTTCGATGATTACCCATTAATGTTGCAGCGCAGTGCGCTCGCTTTATCGCACTCTTCTTTAATCGCGACAAATGCAGGAATTTATGGCACCACCTTTGTTGCCATGCAATGTACTATCGAGGAACGTCGGCCTCGACACCAAGTTTGAATCGTCAGATGGCATCTTCATGATGTGCTGCATGGTTCGGAACTTTAAGGGAGAGGGGCAGGGAGTTGGTAAGTTTTTTCTGTTCCCGATACTACACCCATTGTTAAATACATATGGTGTGGAGTAATCTGAAGTTTTTAATTTCACAGCCGCCTTTGAATGCATCCTGCAATGGAAATATACTGCTAAATTGCCGTCGAGCGAGTTACTCAGTGCACCTTAAAATCTCGGGCAGAGCGCTTTGAGTGCCAACAAATTAAATTTCTTTGGCCGAGTAGACTTTTATGAATTGCTGGCGGCGGTTGCTGAAACTTAAACGCTGACGAGCAGAATGGCGGAACTTCGGCAAGAGAGAGAGAGAGAGCGTTTATTGAGAGGAAAGGCTGAGAGGTTGGACGGAAAAATGAATGTGTGGCCTGCTACTCTGCCCTGGGAAGGAGAAGAGGAGAAGAAAGAGGATCACAATGGCGGATGATGAGGATGCAAGAAGCCAGATAAAAAAGACACGGCACATTTTCTAATATTATAAACGCAAGTCAAGGCACGTGTAGAGTTAAAAGCGTAATAGCGCCCGCGTTCCCTGTGGAGTTTTCGAACTTTCTGGCCAAGCGCCTAGGATCAAATCCTCCGAGAGAGGCCTGCTGTCAAAAGACCTCTAAGTAGATCATAACATGAGTCTTTCCCGTGCATATGCTGGGCAAGCCACTAAAATATGCTGTACAGTCTCGAGCAAACCACATGTGGAACAGTCCGGGCAGTCTGTTTGTCCAATTAAATGCAAGTACTTCCGCGTGAAGGCGATGTTTAAACGTAACCTTTGTAATTAAGCATGCAATAGGGCGTGATACTCCTCGAGGAACAGGAAAGACCATCACCGGATCTAGCCGTTTGAGGCATAAGTGTCGAGTGTCTGGCAGGGCCCAGTATCTAGCCATCGCACTCCTCATAGATCATAAAACTAAGTGGCGTCCGGTCTAGAGAACGGCGCAGTTGTGCGGCTGCAAACATCTGCAGGCGCAAAAAAAAAGCGTGCGAGTGTGTATATGTCGACATGTAAGCAAGGCAAAAGGCCCTGAAGGCACATGAAGGGCCTGCAATCGCACGGTTCAATGAAACACTGCTTTTGGGGCGGGACCACGCATGCTTCCGTTTCGTCGCTTTAGCGGCGGCGATCACCATGGAACTTACCGATCATTGTTTCGAGCATCTGAATGCACGAAAAATTCTTCATTTACGTTGTTTCTTGGAAGCGCTTACAATGATACAAGTGGTACATCTCCGACAGTGGGCACTTGGGAGCCAGGCTTTGCTGAGAGCCTAAACCATGGCGTCCTTAAAAGTCACGTGCCAGTCCTTATGTCGCTTCGCACTGCGCAAGCAACGGGTCTATACATGCACACAGTTCAATGAACACGCTGCCAAATCACGTGGACGTTATTAGCGTTAGGCGAGCACCATGTGACATTTGTGAAAAGGTTAAAAGTTCATCAACCTATGCATGAACTGGCACTGAAACCAATCTTGAGTCGCATTCTGCTGCGGCTTGTCCCGCTTCTTTATTGACTGCCCTGTTTAAATCCCGAACACTGCCACCTCTATAGAACAAAGTCACACAGTTACAGAGAACTCTCTACAGCACCGAAAAACAGAGCAATTAGACCTTGACGTCCATCGATGCATATTTTTGCTCATGAATATCAACAATCTTCAAATGTAGAAGCGAGGTGTCAGGCGTTCCGAAGGGAGACCCGTTGTCCGCACTGAGCCCACTCATGAAAAATTGTGTATACAGCTGTGAGCAGGCTTGAACGCAGCGTTCGCGTGGTGCTTTGCTCTGCGGAACAAAGGAAGCGAATATTCAAAGTAGGCAGTGATTTTTCACAAACATTTATCGCGTTCAAGCGCTTCCGCGTGCGCGACCCTTTGACGCGTTGCGTGCACATTTATCTGCGCGAACAAAATTACAACAAATTTTGCTGTAAACTGTGCAATGTGCCCAAATATGGACACGAAGAAAGAAGAGCTGTGGAAAACATTCCGTGTAACCACATCAATTCAGGCTAGCGAAATGAACGCGCTATTTCTTACAAAAATGGTTTATAGGCAGTCTTATAGACTTCCTATAGACTCTATTTCCTTCGTATAGATAATTGTTTTTGTGTATTCGTAGTCTAGAGACTGTCTAGACACAAAAGTCGTATAAAGTGTCTGGCCATAAATCTATACAGTGTCTATAGACTGTCCATGACATTTGTATTGCCTATAAACTGTTCTTTTGGGTTTGTCTCTAGTCTATAGAATTTATAGACAAAAGTCAATGGACAGTCTATAGACAGTCCAAAAAAGTTTGTAAAGGTGATCCTCTTAATGTGGACACCTCCGCGTTTCATGGCAGCTTTGGTGCGGCTAAGGTCAGTTTGCATTTTCTTTTGTTGCTTTCGAAAGCATGAGCGCTTTAATTAAGTTTACGTAACGGGTTATCTAAAAAGTGCGCCATATGCAGCTTAACCGGAACCCTGCATCTTGTGTAGCGTATACAGATAATGACGTCTGGAGAACTTTTGCATAGTTAAGCTTTTGGGAGAAAGATTTCTTCTCTGTAATCCTGACATTCTCTTTATTAAAATGTGAAACTTTCATAGTTTTCTCACCTTTTGACAATGATTTGAGCATGAAGTGGTTAAAGGAACGCCATAATCACAACCACCGGGGCACAAATATAGCAGGTGTGCTAAAATGTCGCTTAATTTTTTCCCGCAGCACATCGCTGAAGCCCTCTATAGACCAGTCTGCATGCTCACGTCTGTACGCGGGTCGCAGCACTACCGTTCGGAAATAACCGCCATGAACACAGTGGGAAAGCATGGTGCCGACTTAGAACTCAAATAAATATAGATTACATTGTCTCAAACATACATCGCACTAAATGTTGAGGGCTTTCCTAACTACATTCCTAAAAAGGTTGATTGCTATGGTGCCTACAATGAGTGTCTGTTGCTCTTGCGATTTTCCTGCCAAAACTTCGGTCGGATCCGGTTTCGTTTTCATTATATTGGATGCATGAGTCATCACCTTATGCTAGCCGTCTTGGATAGCTCAGCTGGTAGAGCGAGTGCTCCATTTAAGCTGTCATTGCGGGTTTCTGTAAAACATTTCACCTTCTAAAATGCACGAGTACGTTCCATTGGATGTACCTAGGGTATTTACTCGTTTGAAACACTAATCCGCCTTATTCCACCCACTGAGAAAATCTGCTTTCGGCGAGTTGGGAAGCATTCACGGTTGGTGAACAGTGCAAAAAAAAGCGTGACAAAGGCAAGACAAGCGCTTGTCTTTCCTTTGTCCCGCCTTTGTTGCGCTGTTCACCCACCATCAATATCTGCCCATTAATCCTCACTAACGCCATATTGATAATTTTTTTAGGTTAGCCTGCTTCCAATATTTTGGGGATCGTTTAGAAATTTGGGAGGTGGGCCATCTTCCAAATTTTGGGGGTATATATGTCAGGGTGGTCAAGTTGATCAACATCCGTTGGCCAGGCTGCCGCCTGCCACAGTGGGCAGGTTGCAATGACGTCACCAAGACACGCGGCCTCTCTCGACTAATGCGGCACTTTCGTTACAGAACAACGTGAATACACATGACGACAACGCAAATCTATTAAAAGAAGCTGCCGTACACAAAACAAAGATAGCTGTCTGAGCCCTGAACAAAAAGTGAAATGGCTAAGGAACTTCGTAACACGAAATAATTCAGCGAAATGCTTTGCAGCGCCGGCGATTGCATTCCTGCTTGATTTTGGGAACACGCTGCTCATCCATTAGCACATGGGCCAGAGGCATCTCTGTTATTCTTGCGATACTCTTGAACATTTGCTGCGCTGTTCTAGCGGTGATGTTCGCTTTACGCACGAGACCCCGCGGTTTCGCGTTGCACCTTTCTACGGATAGATTTTTCCTATGAAAGTCCTATCGTGCAGCGTCTTCTACGGCAAGATAGCTTCACATCCTACGCACCATCCTTTATTAGCCGCAAGAAAGACAAAGCGGTCAAGAACGCGTTCTGCGTTGTAGCTACGAATTTTCTCAGGCATACGCTGAAGCCTTGCTTGGACAAGAGAGCTTTTTGGTGTAAAAAAAAACATGGCAAAAGTAAGCACGCAACACCCAGCCGAAGGCGTTTGCGACGGGATGCTAACCAGAGAATAGCAGTTGATTTATTCAGAGAACTCATAACACAAATCGACACGCTGACACTACCTGGCAGAAGAAAAAAAAAGGTATGAGTTTACGGCCGATGATAATTTTAATGCAATGGCATATGACCAGGAAGACTAAAGAGCCCACTAGGTAGACGGTGAAGACCACAATGAAGGGCTGATGCTAGTGGCACACCAGGTTCCAGCTGCTCAAGACGGCGCTGTGCACCGTCTCTGCGTCGTAGTCCCACTGTACGCAGTGCAGAACAGTGGTGTCGTTGGGGTCGTATGGATTCTCGTAGGCTGTGCAGTGACTCTTCCGGCCGCTGTCTTCTATGGTGTTGGCGAGGTCCTTCCGGACCTCAGACGAGATGCTGAGGTGCACCAGCCGCTTGTACCAGTGGCTCAGGTCTCTGAGATTAGCTGGAACGCGAGCGTGTGTTCTTGTATTACCCACACTGTGAGGACGGTGAAGAGCAGCATGCGCCTCTAGAATTTGCAGTACCCGAAGACATAACTTGCTCATAGCCCGGTCGAGATGAAGCAACAAGACCTAAGGGTGCTTGCCATGTTGGCGATGTGCACAGCCTGCACTCTCCTTTTTATTGCTGTAATGCAGCAAGGCAGCAGCATGACTAACGGCTGTGTTCTCACTTGATCAGTAGATGTCATTCCTGGTCTCATATGAAAGACGCAATATAGTTACTCTAGGAAATTCTTCCAGACGACTTCGGTGAAGCAGGGCAAAACCATCTCGTTCCTTTTTTTTTCTGCATCTTACATGTTCTATATGCGGCGTAACGATTTTGTGGCAGGAGCTTCGCAATGGCACTACTGGCAAGAATGTTAAGCCCTTCGTATTTCTCTTCGTGCAATGCTCAGTGGAGGACCTCTTTTAATGGCCGTTCTGTCACTGCCACATGTGATCCCAAATGTCCTGCTTTGTCGCGATGAATAATGGAGAGCCATATCCTAAAAACTTTTACGGCTGCCCTACCAAACGCAGCCATAACTTACGTTTTAATTCTGGGCTTTCCTTTACACTACCTGACTGCCTGAATGTGATCATCGACTACCCACTAGCCCGCTAATAACTAGCACCCAACTGCGCTGTGATTCTGTTAGCCATCAAGTAAGTAAATGTAATGTAGCCAAGAAAATTTATACATTCCGTCTAAAGGTGCTTGAAATTACTCTTCGGGATTCACATTATGTTCTCACTCTTTCACGTCTCTGGGCCCCGGCAAATCTCACTCTTATCCCTCTTCCACTCGCCCTTGAAAGTGAATTCCCAGCCTAGCCACTTACGACCACATGACTGCAGGAGGGGGGGACCTTAGAGGAGCCCACACTTCCTCTCTCCGCCATTTAAAAACATCAAGCGCAGACAGCCATTGCTTTCCGCCAGGCGCAGCTCCTTAGGGGTACCCAGAACTACTCAAGGGGTTCTTCACTATGTGTCCTCTATGGGACGCGGCATTTTCGCCCGGGGTGCGCCATCAACACGCATGCAAACAGCAGCGTTCTCACACGGAGTAACTCCGGCGGCCACAGTTCTCTATTGGCCGCATGGCAAGATCAAGGCTGGCTGCGCCGCATACAAGTCGCGCCTGGTGCGCAGGTCGCCGCGTTGCTCGCCGCACAGACAAGGCCGAAACGCGGCGGGGGCTACGGCGGGGGCAAGGTTTGATTAATCGAGGACTGATAGGGCCTAGAGCATGTTGCGTCGACTCGCATCGGGTCAAGCCCACGGTGCGACCCATCGCACTGATTCTGCGAGGATATTTGTTATTTTGTTCTCTGATTTCTTCGCGCCGCCGCCGCCGTCACCGCTGCCTTGAGGGCACAGGCACGGCCTCAGTGGGCTCGCCTACATTTCCAGCAGGCTCCGCTCTCTCTCTCGCCCTTACTTTTTCTTGATTGGACCGCATGATTCGCGTGTAACGCGCATGGACGTGTCGAGAGCACCACGGTCCCAATATGCGCACGTAGCAGTACGGCCTTCGCGTTGCGATGCTTCTCGGTAGCAGCTGCCGGTGCTGTTCAACGCAGGCCAGATTTGATGGGGATTCTCGTCGGTTGATCTCCTCCGAAAGTTGTCTTCGGAGTTGAGAGTGGCGTAACGCTCCCATTCGTCAGGGTGTCCGGGATATATGGAGTCGACTTTGAAGTGTATAGTAATATAGGAGTGGTGAATGCATGTGTGCGGGATGACCCGGGCGGGTAGGTTATCTGAATATGGTCTTCGACGAACGTCTTGTGGTCTATTCTCATCCGTTCTCGTTCTACTAGTTCTTTACCTTGATTTTTTGCACTCTCCTTCATGTGCACACTAGTGAAAGTAGCCATAATTATGCTAGTCGGCAGGCCCACGCTCTATACTCTTGGTGTTACAATATCCACTTTATACCGGCAATTTTTACACTTAGTACTGCAGGCCGAGAAGGTGCCACACGCTTTTCTGCGCTGGCTGATAAATTGTTGTGAGGACTATATGGCACTTTTGTGAACTGTAATGAACTGGTTCGTAGGCAGTCCTCTATGCACACAGCAGACTACATGGAACTTTCGTCTTTTTCACGCCAATAAAGGGAATAAGCAAGAATGTTGGGAAATAAAGCGGACAATCTGGACACTCTTGTGGTCTTAGTGTTTCATAGTTTGCACCGGTGTTTACACTAATTACAAATGGCTGGATGAGGAAAACTAGCCATGACAGCCCTTATGCCTCCCAATTGGAACCGTTATTTGAAATAAACAACTGAAAGAAAATTTTATTTCATGCGATACATTTGTGAGCAGTCACAGTCTTGCTGTCCGCACGCATGAGGTACGTCCGCGTTCTGTCTGGTGGAAAAACAGTCGCATATTTGAGCTGCGCTGTACCCAGACAGCGGCGATATCTTAGGAGGCCAAGAGATTATACACGGAGGCAAGTTCCCGGTTCCCGAAAGAGAAGTTTTAGAAGCCTAAGTGACAGCGGCTCTACGCAACGCAGCGCGTGCTTCAGACATGAGTATTTTTCCGCAATATTTTAGACTCAGATTCAGATTCAAACCATATTATTTCCTTACAGTCGAAAGTGGAAGACAAGGCAAACGGGATGGAGCCTGCCAAGGCCTCGTTTCCCATCTGTATTTCGGAGCAGGTAAAGCTTCAATAAATTCGCAGAGATTTCTCCTGATGAAACAGTGTGCACATAGACATAAAATATAAAGTACATATGAACACAGAATGCTGGATGTCGATTAACGCAACGTTCGAAGAGAATCAAGGATTCGCCGTGAAACAGAACACATTACAGGATCCGCGACACAACATTACCGAGAAAACGAAACCGCTGTTGAGATGTATACCAAGTTGACAGAAACATGGAAAAAAACTTTTTGCAAGACTGGTGATTTGCATGGGCATATGAGTGCACCAATATACACAAGATGTCTTCAGTTATCATTAGTAATGCATTGTACTGTAATTTAAAGGGCTTAAATGGTAGCGTAATATTGCCACCTGGTGTTCTCAGGTGGCGCTGAAGTGTCTTGAAGACGTTGAAGTGTCTCGCGCTGGCTGGCTGGCTGCTTGCTGTATTCTGCTGGTTAGCGACCTGTCTCCCTGTTTTCCGTTACATATTTTTCCGTTACAAGTAGGAGGGCACGTAGTTCTCGCTGTTGAGTCACCGAAAGGTCCGGGCTGATGTCAAGGGATGGGCGCACAGGTCTAACAGCTTCGAACGCGAAACATTCAGAAACCTCCGCTAAGGGGTCGGCGAATGCGATGGCAGTAGCACGAAAAAGGTGCCGCGGCTCGTTAGAGAAGTTAGTCACCAGGAGCTCAGAGCAGCCGTCGCGGAGATGGATGAGACCTCGCGCTGAGCAGATGCCGTGGGTGAGCAAAAGGGACAGGTTGCCCTCTGCGACCGCTGTCCCTTCACGTGGTCCGTCGCAGTGAACACTCACAAAAACGCTGGCGCGTGGCGGAATCCAAACGCTCTCGGCGGATATTCTAAGGGCGGCGCGGCGTGGACAGTCCTCGGAGTAAACATCAGCTTTCTCGGTAGAAAATGTGACAGTGCGCTTTCGGAGGTCAATAATAGCTCCATACTCTCGGAGAAAATCAACGCCAAGGATACAGTCACGGGAGCAGTTCGGTAGAACTAGGCAGCTGACAACAAATGTGGAGCTGCGAATTTGGACTCTTGCTGTGCATAGGCCAAGCGGAGTTACGACATGTCCGCCAGCCGTGCGAATCTGCGTGCCGGACCATGGTGTCATTACTTTTTTAAGAAGCGCCGCTAGCTTTCCGCTTAAAATCGAGAAATCAGCGCCAGTGTCCACCAAAGCACTAACCTTATAGCCATCGAGAAGCACGGGTATATCCAACGAGAATCGATCTCCGAGTTCAGGTACTGCAGTCGTTGCCTTTAAATCGCGGTCTGTCGCTGTTCGCGTTGTCGGGGGGTCTTGTTCGTATCGATTGCCAGCGGCCTCGCCCCCTGAGGTCGCTCTCTTTAGTTTTACCGGCGGGGACTTGGCGACCGTCTCTGCGCCATCCAGGAGGAGCTTTGGGGCTGTGGCGAAGGTCGGCGTGGTGATGGAGACCGAGACTGCCGCTGGGGAATTGTCGCCATGCGCTGCTGGGCTACGTAGTCCTCGATCTCCCGGGGTCGTTGACCTCTTGGTGGACGGGGCATGTCGATAGGGAACCCCTGCAGCCCAAGCTGTCGATACGGGCACTGGCGATACAGATGACCGGGTTCCCCGCAGTGAAAGCAGAGACGCCGCCGATCCGGAGCACGCCACAGGTCCGTCTTCCGCTGGGGTGATCGTCGATTGTCGATGTAGTACGTGTCGGGGTGTGCGGAAAACAGCGAGCCTTGATTGGACGGAGGAAACTGCGCCGAAGAGGGCGCAGGACGTTGCAAGGCTTCAGCGTACTTTGGACGACGGCACTCCGTTGGTAAAGGCGGCGGGTCAACGGACGGGAACGAAGGTCTCAAGGCTTGAACCTCTTCGCGGACCAGGCTAGCGAGAGAGCCGGCCGTCGGCAGGGGAGCACCGAAAAGCGCCTGGAGCTCTTCGCGCACAACGGAGCGGATCAGGTCGCGGAGAAGACCAGGGTTAGCCCCGAAGGCAGGAAGCGGCTCTGTAAGTGAAGCGGCGAGTACCGGCCGGTCGTAGGTGGTAGACCGCCGCAAGAGCATCTTCTCCATCGTGACCGCCTCCGAGAGAAACTCAGCAACAGTCCCAGGTGGACTGCGCACGAGGCCAGCGAAAAGTTGCTCTTTAACGCCGCGCATGAGATGGCGCACCTTTTTATCTTCGGGCATGGCCGGGTCAGCTCGCCGGAAGAGCCGAGTCATATCCTCCACGTACATGCTTACAGTCTCATTCGGCATCTGAATGCGAGACTGCAAAGCCCGTTCAGCCCGTTCTCGACGATCCGTGCTGGTGTAGGTCTCCAGCAGGCGTCGGCGGAACTCGTGCCATGATGTTAGGGCGTCTTCTCGGTTTTCGTACCAGGTACGTGCACCATCCTCGAGACTAAAGAAGACGTTTCGAAGTTTAGCGGCGTCGTCCCACTGGTTGAATGAGGCCACGCGTTCAAACTCGAGAAGCCAGTCCTCTACGTCTTCGAGCTGACTGCCGTGGAATGGTTTGGGCAGTCGCGGATTCTGCAAGGTGTAGTAGGCAGCAGCTGGCATGACAGGTCGATGGGTGGGTGCTCTGGCAGACTCCAAAAGCCCGTGTTCGGGAGGTAGGCCTTGATTTCTCCGGCTAGCACGGTGCACGGGGGTGTCCACTAGCGAAGGACTGGAGCCCAGGGTATCCGGAGGAGTATGAGACATATACAGGGATCTTTACCCAGCGCCTACACCAAAATATGTAACGGAAAACAGGGAGACAGGTCGCTAACCAGCAGAATACAGCAAGCAGCCAGCCAGCCAGCACGAGACACTTCAACGTCTTCGAAGACACTTCAGCGCCACCTGAGAACACCAGGTGGCAATATCAATGTAGGACTCATGATGGTTAAATAACTCTGTTGCTTGATAAGCAACATCCTATCTCCCATTACTTATTCTCACTTTTCTTGTTTTATGTATATGGGTTCGAAAGCTATAGTGTGGCGATATATCTGTAAATCTAGAGTAAAGCTTTTTTTATGGATTAATTGCATCAGTTTAGAGTAATACACTTAGTTGGCCGGCAATATACCGTGTCTTAGGAAGAGTGGCTGGGTTGGTAGGTCACGTATTCAGACTTTCTAATTCTCAAATAGACGTAGAACGCGTTGTTGCATTACGAGCAGCCGGTCGTAATTTCTTTCCTCGTAACTAGTGCTGCACAAAAATATTGCGTAAAGTAGCCGTGGGTAAAATAACGTGTAATATGAAGTCTTTTTCAGCCAGAGAGGGATGAGTGGAGCAATACGGCTCATAGAGCCCATAGCACGGGAAAGATCAGTTAGAAGGTGATCAATATGTGCAGTCAGTATAGATCTTCACTGAACCAGACACCTAGAAAATTCTGTAAGTGTACCTGTTCAATGTGTTTCATTCCGAATTTAAGTGGGAGGCTTTCTTTAGTAACTTTTTTAACTGGTTTGAAAAGTACAAACATTGTTTTACGCGTATTTAGTTGCCCACTATTGTCCTCGAGCTAAATAGATAGCTGAGACAGGTAAAGATTAGCTGCTTTTTGTAGGTAATTTGCGTGTTTACCTGTAAAACGAAACTAGTATCATCAGCAAAGTCAGTTATATTAGGTGTGTACTTCACGTCTTTGATATCATTTATATATAAGAAAAAAAGTGTGGGACCTAGTATGAAACCTTGAGGTTCTCCTAGTCTTATTTCTGAGTTTTCAGAGTGCTCTCCATTGAGGTTTATGAACTAGTAT
This sequence comes from Amblyomma americanum, assembly GCA_030143305.2. Taxonomy (NCBI): domain Eukaryota; kingdom Metazoa; phylum Arthropoda; class Arachnida; order Ixodida; family Ixodidae; genus Amblyomma; species Amblyomma americanum. Next base: position 70,304 of record JARKHS020009617.1, read on the forward strand.
CTTAATGAAAAATAACTTTTAATGACAAATAGCTCAGTGACAGACTTTTCTAGCGTATACTCTGGCGTATAAAAAGTAGCCCGAGCCTCTGGTGGTGTATTTTTGTTTTACTTGCTTTACAGTGCTTTGGTCTAGGGCAGACAAGTTGGTTTTGTTAGCGTAATATAAAACACAATAACTTGACAAAACGTATCTCTAGTTATTGACACAATTTGCAGTATATTTACTCTTTGTCCAATCATCAAGCTCCCACTAAGTGATGTCATATCCGCAGCTAAAAACCGCCACTGTATGGTGACACCGTCAGCGCCACAAATTTGTTTTCGCGAGCGATTTAAAATATTAGGAACCGTACTATACGCGGTACGACAGATACTATTAGCATCATTCTAACTTATTCTATGCAACCAACAGGCAAAACAATGCACTGAAAATGTGTTTCGGAGTTCCTTTAGGCCGCTATGCAACCACTGCTGCTCTTTTTGCTATTTGAGAAAAATACCATTGGGGAGTTGTGCCGTGGTTAGTTTATAACTTCTCTTCAGTGTTTCTTTAACGCACCGGGAGAGCATAATAAGGTACACGTTATCAACATTGAAACAAGCAACGAGCTTTTAAAATGATCATTCCTGCTGTCGTTTGAAACACGATGAGGCAAAACTAATAGTAACGTATTCTTACACAGTGGCAAAGGCATCTTGAGTGTTATACAAAACATTTTTGCCACGTACAGCAGTCAGTGCATCCAAGCGCTCTTATACTGGAGTTAACAGTGCTGTGTGCTGTGGTTTATGCGATGATACATCACTGCTAAAACCATTCGCTGTTTTTAACAAGTTAAAAACCGAAAAGATATGCCGGCCTGATCACGTATTCTCTGGATTCAGTGGTGATACGTCACAGCTAGAAGCGTTCCTTTTTTTTAAAAAGTTAAAAGCCGGAAAGATATGCCGGCTGATTACCTATTCTCTGGAATCTGCGCTGATACCTCACCGCTAGAACCATTCGCTATTGTAATGCGTCAATAGCCGAGAAGATATGCCGGTTGTCAACTTATTTATGCATATCTGCGATGATACAGCACCGCCAGTAGCGTTTGGAATTTTTAATAAGTTAAACGCTGAAAAGGTATGCGGGCTGATCACCTATTCTCTGCAATCGACGCTGATACATCAGCGCTAGATCCATTCGGTATTTTAATAAGTTAAACGCCGAAAAGATATGCGAGTTGATCAACTAATTGTGGTAATCGGTGGTTATACATCACCGCTAGCAGCATACAGAGTTTCTAATAAGTTAAACGCCAAAACGATATGCGGGCTGATCACCTATGCTCTGGACTGTAATGAGTCGTTATTATATTCAGTTTGGAAAAACTGCGATAATTGTCCCTGCCTTGTGCTTTGCAGGTAATTTTCTTTTGTTATGAAATGGTTGTATTGAAATAATTGTATTAAAATGTAACTTCTGGAAAAAAAAATCTGAAATCCACGATGCAATAAGGCAATAAAAATGGGAAGCAAAGGACAACGGCGGAATCGACGATTCAGGCATGCACTAGGCTGCCCAAACCGCTGTTTTGTCTCCTTATTCCGACTCTTTTTTTATGATGAAAGTCTTGTGGCTTCCTTAGGACAACGTTGCTAGAACTTTTGAGCTCCGGCACGTAAACAAGCAGAAGGAACAAAGGAAACAGCTTATAGTGGAGGCTCCACGGGATACGAAAAAGCCGAGAGACGAAGGGACGTAGGCAGCTTAAAGTGAGCGAACACAGGGGCTCGGTCACGAGCCAAAAACCCTGGTCTACATGGATTCGCGGCTGATACCATCTCTGCGCAATTCTAGATTTTACACCCATTTGAATATAATTGCACCTACTGTCCCCGAAAACTATGAATATAAAGTTTTTCTGATTTTGTCAATTAGTGCACACTACGTACAATTAAAACATCGTAATTGTCGTCAGTAAAGCTACCCGTGAGAGAATCATTGCACAAAACGCATTACAGATATTTTTTTTTTGCGAAAAGTCACGGCTGAGGAATATTTCATGCTTTCTTGCACTGTTCTGATTAACGTTCAGCTTTATAGAAAACATTTTAACAAGTCGCAAGTATGCCTAGATTAAACAATATTTTTGCCGCCAATAGAAGGCACGCCTCCTTTATGCTTTCAGAATAGATAAAAATCGAGACGCAAAAATACGTACCAACTTTCATTTTTATACAACAAAGAAAAGCCCATGAAACAACGCCGCCAGCCTTCCATTTCTGAATAAAGAATTGTTTTCAAGGATGAACGGAAAAAGCCCCAATCCCAGTTTTTCTTTCGCGTTCTTTGCATTATTGTAGATACTTGTTACAGTCATGCGTTTTTTTTTGTTATTTTTGAAAAGGAATACCATATTCAAAAATACCGGAAAGTTTCCTCGTGAGCCTCGTTTTATATCTGATACAGCATGTATTAAGGACTATATGCATATGTGTGCTGAAAATTTGAAGGACATACGCCTCTTAGTTGCGGAGAACAAAATTCTTCACGATACCTTCCCTTGAGACTTGAGGCGTTTTGAATACTTTTCATGCCTATGGTAGCTTTCTTACAATGGCGGAAATAAGGCCGATATATTCTTGCTCACATTTCATGTGAGTCAGCAAGTATTCTGCCTGGCTGGAAAATCTAGATTCTTACATCACATCATACATGGCGAAAAGAGATGTGTACGCAAACATTATTTCTTTCAAGCGGTCGCTCTGAACTCTTTCAGCCTAAATATAAAATTTTCCCAAACAGAAATTCGCAATTGTCCCACAGATAATGTGTGCACAATATGTAAAATGAACAGGGAAATTTTAAAGTATGAAATATTCAGCCAGCTTGATATATCGTGGAATCACGGGGTAAACGACATCTCTGTTCGCGACATTGTTGGGCTCAGCGACATTTTTAATGAAGAAAACCTGCCCACTAAAGTCATTTGCCTGGAGGCCTGGTGCATAATGAGTGGCACGCCATGTACGCTGCCGCACTGAGGGTTCAATTAGCTGCTGCCATGTGCTCATGCTTTGCGCATGATTGGGTGGGTTTTCGTAACTGTAATAATGTTTGGTCATTCTCTTACTTGCGTTTATGAATAGTTTTAAGGCGTGCAGTTGTTTTTCCCGTTACTTGAATACACGCCTTGACACGGCAAAGAAGGCAGTATCAAACTGCGTTCTTATTAGAGAGAACTTCTCCTGTCATCGACTTTGGTCCTATCGAACGAATAACTATTGTGTTAATACGCACGTTGCTTGAATTGTTGGCAGTCCGTGACAGGTATATACCCATCAATCACTGCACCCACAAAGAAAAGAACACCGCGTGCTATTTTGCTGATGCTCTTAAAGCCTGCTTGGACGGATATTTCCACTAAAAGTCGCAGTGTTGTTCCTTTGTTCCGAATGTAAAGAGGAATGAAAGAGAGTTCCATTTACCCAATGTAAAAATCAATGTGAAAATGAATAAAAAACAGTTCG
>JARKHS020009618.1:0-28852 GCA_030143305.2 Amblyomma americanum
CAGGCAATACTCGTATATGTTTTCGCAAGTTGTTCCCTAAATTCTTTCCAAAGTTCGCAGGGAAGCCCCGTGATACTCGTACCAGGTTTGATAGGCCATTCAGGACGAAAAAGACGTACCGTAGTTTTCCTTGATCGTCCCATCGGTTCAATGTCGCCACCCGCTCAAACTGGTGTAACCTTTCTTGGGAGTCTTCATGGGGTAGACCACTGAATACAAGTGCATCACGTGGCTGTTGAAGAACGAGCGGTGATAATGCAACGTCGCCTTCCATCTTCCGTAGCAGTGCAGGTCCACGGTGCAGCACTTCCACCAGATGTCACGTAGTGGTGATGGCAGTCGAAGCAGTGAGGATGGCAGTCAAAAGTTCTACTAAAAGAAAACTGTTTATTGGTCTGACCTGCGGCTCAGAATAGATTGAATAACTCGGCGGCGGTGTAGCAACAAGCGTGCTCGGCGGTCGTCGAAGACAATCTCCGCCGCTCTCGGCCGTGCTCCATTTAAATCTGATAGCGAAATTTTGAGATAAAGCGTGCATAGTTACTCGAACATTCTGAAACAAGGTAGAATGCGATCAATCGAGATTAATCTGGTCGCGTCTTGCATCCACAAACAAATAGATAAAGCGACGTAGCGACAGCTTTGAGGAATGAACACCACAAATATTCGTGGCAATATGATGTTCAGCTAGTCAAAATTCGCCGTTCGCAATATCGCAAGGGGCCGAATAGTACCCACCGCCCTTAGCATGCTGAAGAAAACAGTGCAACCTCCGCGAGAGGTCGAACTGATTTGGGTGCCGTTCCCCTCGGACAATTCGGGGAACGAGGAAGCTCCCTATAAAGCCCAAGGTTTAGTAGTTGACCATCACACTTTTTGCAGGCTGTTTAAAGGAAAGAAACAACGAGGAGACGGCTTCCAACGCGCTCCGTAACGAACTCCGTGTAACTGTCATTCATATACCCTTCGCAATAAGAACTCGAATATTTTCGTTGTGGCGTATGCGCCAAGTACGATCCTTTCTCTCGAGCGGTGAGAGGCTATGCTGGCCAGCTCATACCTGAAGGCACAAGACCGAGACATCGAATGGGCCGAACGGGACGCCATCTGCGATGGTCTAGCGGCGATTTAACACGACCTTCCTGTCACCAAGCACTGTTTGACGAAATGAATTATTTTCGAATCAATCAATCAATCTTGAAACCTTTGTCCAAAATTTTGTTGAATGTATCGGAAATAGTGCCACTACAACGAGGCCAACCAGTTATGCCAACGTTGGCATTTCTTCTGCACCTGCGATAACTGTTGCTCAAATCAGCGTCGCCCCTTCGGCGGGAGTGGATTTGCTGCGCCCCCTCCCCCGTCGTGCGTCTCATTCCATCATTCTTCCTCTCTCCTGTCTGCGCGAGGTAACGGTTGTGGGTCATCTCGGGTATGACGTCATCACTTATTTTCTCACGTGAGTTCGGCGTCACATCACCGCTAACCCGTGGGTTCCAATTTTCCAAGTCATCTTGCCATGTCTCTTGGTGTGACGCCACTACTCTGACACGTGACTTTCAATTTTATGTCATATTGTCACTTGTCTAGGTTTTGCGATTTTTCGTAATCAACACTGAATATTTTTAATTAACAATAGCTAATTAATAATGTCAACGTGACGTCACGAATCTTTATAACGACATATTGCACCACTCTGTTTTTGTTTTCGTTATTTATCATTACTTTATTAACTTAATTAGCATGAACTCGTTACGAAATGACGTCGTCATTATTCATCGCGACATATTACACTTCTCATTAATGTAATACTCAATTATTTTACAGCCACACACAACCACTTATCTGGTGTAACGTCATCATGCGAAGACATTTTGCAGACAGGTTTTGCCAACTGACCTCGCACTGAGCAATATAATGCTTTCGCATTAATAAGAAAGGCCGGAAAAGGTGCCATAGGTGGCGGTGGAAAATATTGATTTAAGGCTACTTAGAGGGGAGAGTGGGGACCCCTTAACCTTCTAGGAGAGGTCCCAAGTCCAGGAGCCCTGTGGCGTCCGCGGCAGCTCGGGCCCTATGGAGGAGGGCTCTTTGGTTCTCTAACGTAGAGCAGCCGAACAGGGCAGACTCCCAGCTCTCTCGGGTAGGAAAAGGGAAAGGGGGCTAAGCAGGGTTAGAGGGGCATGCCCACAACATTTGGTACACATCTGTGAACGCGCATCCACAATGTGGGCACTCCCTGTTAAAAGCCGGATTAAAATATTGCAGCACTGCCGGGCATAGTACCGTCCTTGTATAGCTGCGAAAGAGCCAGCGCTCCTCGCTTTTGGTTAGCCCTTTCGCAGGGAGCTGAAAGCCTAGAGGAGGGTTGGTTGCTGACAAGTTTATTAAAAAGTCCTGCAGAGCTTTCGCCGACGGGTCCTTAGGTCTCCCACTTGGGGACGTCGAGGTGTTGCCTCACCGTCGCCTCGCGGGCCTGTTGGACTTCCCAGAGTTGGTCACCGAGGCTGGGGCTGCGCAAGGCAGCGGCCCACCGCGGCAGGAGGGTTCCGGAGTTAGCACCGTCAGGGGTTTGCTACAGTCTTAGAGCATATGGGGTAAAGTTGCAATAGTAGTGTGGCAGACCTTGCATATATTTGTCGGGTATGTTCCGGGAAGAGTCTGTGGTATTGTGCCAGTTTCGGGTACGTGAGCGTCTGCAGTTGTCTGAGGGCCACAGCGTGTGCCCTGTCCAGCTTGCCGTTGGGCGGAGGGAAGGTTCGGCGGGCCAGGCAGAGGCCCTTGGTAATTTCGTTGTCGGTGGTCAAACAGTCTTTGGTGCTGTCCCATGGACGACGGTCGCCGGCGCGGTTCGCGAGCTCGCGCGCCTTGGCGTGTGCCGTCTCGTTTCGGTTGCGATATGTGTCCGATACTTCTCCCAAGTGCGCCGGGAACCACTCGATTCTGGTTTGAAAAGCTTCCTCCCACAGACTTTTCTATTGCTCAGGATTCGGGCCTCGGTCTGTGAGATCCATCCTTTGGCGAAGTTTTTGACCGTTTGTCGCGATTCGCAGAGAACTGTGGTGCACGTCGGATCCGTGAGGGCGAGGGCCACCGCCGCTTCCTCCGCTTCTTCTGCGCGCTCGCACGCTACACTTGCCGTTATGCGCGTTTCGCCACTCGAATCGACGACCGCAACCGCGAATCGCGAGCGTTCTGCGTATTCTGCGGCGTCAACGAACCTTGTCCCCGTTTCGTCTCCGTGGCTGTGTAGGAGAGCTGTGGCCCTGGCCACTCTTCTTCCCCGGTTGTGTTCTGTGTGGACGTTCCGTGGAATTGGGTCGACTCTTAGAGTTTGTCTGATCGCGTCCGGAACAGCGACTTTCTGGTCTTGTTGTGCATGGTAACGGATGCCGACACTTTCCATGATCTGGCGTGTAGGAGAGCTGTGGCCCTGGCCACTCTTCTTCCCCGGTTGTGTTCTGTGTGGACGTTCCGTGGAATTGGGTCGACTCTTAGAGTTTGTCTGATCGCGTCCGGAACAGCGACTTTCTGGTCTTGTTGTGCATGGTAACGGATGCCGACACTTTCCATGATCTGGCGTCCTGCTCTCGTGCCCGCTAATCTTTCTAGTTGTGAATTGCGCTGCGCCTCGGCGATTTCGGAAAGCGTGTTGTGAAGCCCGAGCTGAAGCAAGCGTTGCGTGCTGGTGGACTCGGGTAGACCCAGTGCTATCGTGTACACCCTGCGGATGAGGACGTTGATCTTGGCTTCTTCTCCCTTGTACCAGTTGTGGAATGCCGCGACATACGCAATATGGCTCATGACGAAAGAGTGTATGAGTCATGTGGGACTCGCCTCCCTCATTTCGTTTCATCTGCTGGTGACCCTCTTGAGGATTCGCATGGCGTTAGCCGTCTTGTGCTGTAATTTAGTGATCGTTTCGCCGTTGACGCCATTGGCTTCGATTATCATGCCAAGGACCCTGATTCTGTGCACTATCGGGATGGTTGCTCCGTTGCTCGTGCGTTGTCTGTTCTCTTCGTATTCTGGTCTGGTCGTTGCCGCATTCCGACCACACACGGGTGGTCTGCCCCTCTGCGTAGGGCGGTAGAGCAGGAGTTCCGACTTTGTAGGCGAACATCGTAATCCCGTATCCACAAGTTATTCCTCTATTGTCTCGATCGCTAGTTGCAGTGCCGTTTCGATGTGACCGTCGCTGCCTTCGTGCACCCACAGTATTATGTCGTCGACGTATATGCCGTGCCTGACGTCTTCGAGTTCTTGTAACTTTTCTGCTAGCCTTATCATGACGAGGTTGAAGAGCATGGGCGAGTTTACGGAGCCATGTGGGGTGCCGGTGCTTTCTAGCGTTTGCTCTTCTAGCTGGATATCCCCTGCCACTAAAAAACTCGCCTGTCTGTCGAAAAATCTTTACCCTAATTGGACGAGCGTACACCTAGGTTTTGCCGCGATATCTGGCGTAAGATCGCCGAGTGCGCGATTCTATCGAACGCGCTTTCAAGGTCGAGGCCGAGAATTGCTCTGGTGCCGCTCGTCTTGCCGTCAAGCACCTGGTGCTTCAGTTGTAACATTGCGTCTTGCGTGGATAATTGGGGCGGAATCCTATTATGGATGGTGGGTATGCCCCTTTCTGCTCTAAGTGGGCTTGCTCCGCAATAATTTATACCACCTGGGGATCTTTGAGGTGCAAACATCGGACAGCACGCGGGAGCCTTTGCTTTTCAAAATTGGTTTTTCACGATAGGAAATGCCGCGGTAATTAAAAATAAAATCATATTTTTATTCTCCAGCAAGTATCTGGATGGTCACTGGGGCTAAAAGCTTTACGAACAGCTTGACGAAGGCCCAGGAAACCATTACATGGCAGCAGCAGACAGAACGAAATAACAATTAATGAACAATACAGTAGTGGTCGTCAATAAATAAATAGAGAAGAAATTATACAGCGTATGCATGAGAGCAACACAGCAGAAATAAGATAACAGAATGTTTATCAATATTGAATGAATGCAAAAAAAAGAGTACAGTGATGGCAGACATTTTCTCATACGACATAAGAATAAATACAGATTATGTTTTCACAAAGTATATTCGCCGCTGTTTTGGACTAAATCCAGCAGTATCTTCATATTTATTAAGAAAAAATGGCAGATTGTGAGCCAAGGATTGCAGCTTGTAATCAGTTCGAAACTGTGGTAAGGACCAAGTGTCAGTACGAGTGTTAACTGTTGGTGTACGATATTCAAGGGAAGCAAGTTTTGTCAAGAAATTACTCATACCTGTGGAAGAAAAGTATGTTATTTGTAACGAACGAAATTCATATATATTATCTACACGGATCATATTGAATGATGCTATTGTGGAATTAACACTTGATGTTGGTTCGGTGTTTGCGATAAGACGAACAATTTTCCTCTTCAAGACGAGAAGCTTGTTAATATTTCTTTTATTTGTTGTTGCCCATACCAGTGTACAGTAGTTAATATGAGAAAGAAATAGAGCGTAATATATTTGTAGTTTAGCGCTTGTGGGAAGAAATGTGCGGCAGCGTGAGATTACGCCAGTCTGACATCTCTGTGGACACCCGAACCGCGCTATAATGATGTTGATGATAAAACATAATTTTGACAACGCTGAAATAATTTTCAGATACTCGAGTGGTGTCAAATTTTCTGTTCTTCGCCTTCAGCTTTACCTTGAGGATCCGTGAAGTGGCATGCTGCGACTTCCAAAATCCGATGTACGGCCCTTTTTTGGGTTTGAGGAACAGAGCTGATCACATCCTCCCCTTTTGATTGGTTGGAGAGGCCCGTAGGAGCTGGGCCGTAAGAGAAGATAGGAAGGTGGGAGTGAAAGAGGTAAGAGAGTTAGAGGTACTGTAGAGTTGGGCTGAGGAATAATTTCGACTGCCTGGGGATATTTAACGTGGTTGTGGAGGTGAAAAACTTCCATTGATGTGAAGCTCTAAAATCAAGAAAATTACGCAGCAGCATTGCCGGCGGTCATCAGGCTGCCGGCTGTGGCGTCCAGGCCGTTTCTAGTCGTGGTGTGCTCTGCGCAGGTAACTATTCGGAGTTGGAGATCCGGCTCGGTGCAGGACAAAGCAGCCTCCCACTGGTGCGGACTGGTTAGGCGCCAAGAGGCAGATGGCAAGTGTGCTGGGCAGGAGAATAAGGTATGAGCATAGTCGGCTCACCAAGCAGCACGGGTCATGGGCCCAATAAAGCAACAGGATGGTCCCATCTTGGTCCTTTGAAGGGCCTGCCTTTGCCAACACGGTACCAATGTTCGGCCGATTGCCTGTGCTTCGTGGGTCTGGGGCTGTCGCAGAAGCGGCAGGCCGGCGAGTACGTTCCGGGGTGGAGGAGGGCAAGTCGTGCGGGAGTAAGAAAGGCTTGGGCATGGAGGTGGCGCCACAAGCGTTGGTGTTATTCTGAAAGGGCTTTGTGGGGAAGGGGGAAAGTGAGCCGAGACAGGTGGTAGTGCAATGTAATATGATGGTACGCGAGGAGCGCGTCGCGTGTATTCATTCCCAGCGGGGGCGTGCTTCCTTGGTCAGTCGATTCGCGAGCGATGGAATTAGCCGCCTCGTTGCCAGGATGGGCCACGTGAGTGGGCACCCCGATGATTTTGATGGGGTGAGAGGGGACCGTACCAGAACGTAAGATGCCGATGACCGGGGTCCACACGTGCACTTATATCGCACAGCACAGGGCCGCCATTGTGTTTCGCCTCCATCGAAAGGCGGCCGCCGCGGCAGGGTTCCAGCCTAAGAATTCCGGTCACCGGAAACAACTGAGCCACCGCAACGGGTCTCTGACGAAGCTTTACCGACTCATGTAAGACTTGAACACTCGAGCTGCAAATGCAGTCCAGGAGGTTCCAACGACTAAAATGAACACATGGCAGAGTGCTCCACTCGAAATAATTCATTAAAGAGAGAGAGACTCTTTAATGAAGAAACAGAGAATTTAGCCGGCGTTTCAATATCGCTGGCTTGCTACTCTGCGTAGGGAGGGGAATTTGGGAGATAAAGACTGAAGGAGAGCAGCGTGGAAGAGGTGGAAAATAAATTAAAAAAAACGAAGTTAAAATGCAGCCATGAAATGGGTACTAAGGATGCAGTGGCGAGTATTGATGTAACCTATGGAATGATGGAGTGCATAGTCCGACGAATGGGCTGACGAAGTTCACTGCAAGAAGAATGCATGAAGGTAACCTGCAAGTGAATTTAGAGCTTATCGAGATGTCCAATGTCTTTTAAATATGTAAAAAGAAAGTTCATTGCAAGTCTCTGTTGCCTGAAGCAGGCTAAGGGGCCTAAAACTTTGTTCATTGGCTTCTATGGGTCATACTGCTAACCGCTGCGCTATTTCAACGCGACCCCATAGATCGATGCCACTAATGCTTAAACACAAAAACCTAACGCTGAAACTGATGGCTGCATTTGTACTCCTTTTGTAGCCGAGCAGGAGGGTTGGCACAAGGTTTCACAATGTGAGTGCTGTGCCTACCACGGTAGGTGCAGGCTAACAAGGACTGGGAGTTCGAGCTTCGCAAGAGCCTAAGGCTCCCTCTAGCCGTCACAACACGTACACAGAGGGGAACCGCTGCGGCGCCACACAACCTCATCAGGGAGAAGAGTGGCAGAGTGGCTGGGAACAAGGAAACAGGCTTCCAAGTCGAGAAAAGAGAAATTTATTCTCTCGTTCCCCAGCGACACACAAGCACACAGTCGCCCCGACCCATTGCTCCATGAATACCTACTTGTTGCTTTATCACAGTCACTGAATGCTAACCGTTTTACAATGAACACGCATTTAGGTCCACCGTTTCAAACACTGACTCAAGACCTACAGTACATTGAACACTGCATTTACTAGTGCTTTAGTACTTGCCCAGGAGTTGGCTTTATGCACCGCTGCAATGCATCCCACCGTGCCTCATGCTGAACACTCCGAAGATGCAAAGCTCTAAACGACGTCGTGCTCGTTCCACACAGCGCTCTAAGTCTCAGCTGGTTCTTTTCCAGTGGTTATGACCGCATCCGTAGATAGCGTAGCAATGCCAATATCACTTCATGTACTTGCAGGACAATGACAGGGACATGTTTAGGCACTCAGTAAGGTTACAAATCTCGCTTGTACGTGGCGCAAGAATATTTCTGAGCGGTTTGGTAGCCCGGCAAAGACGGCGCCTGAGCCTTGGACTTGTGAGTACAGACGAGCTGGTCCTGGTGCTGCGAGTATTGTATTCTGGTTCATGTGAGGAGCATTACTGGAAGCGGCGCAAAACCAGAAGATCAAATGATGACCTAAATTTCGGCGTTCGAAAGGTTGTGGGGGAATTCCAAACTTATATGACGGCGAAATAAAGAACCGCTTGTTAAAGAGTTCAGATTACGACATTCAGTGCGCTTTCACTAACTGCCTATTGCATTATGCGGGATGTGAACTTAAAAGATGAAATTGCTATGTCACTTTATTTCATTTTTTATCGGCTTACCGAATTCTGCAAACGACATGTATCGGCGCATGCCACTAAGGCCGAGTAGACTCCGTCTTTCTTCCACAAACACGTTTGCAGGCACAAAGCATGTGCTTGAACTGAAAGATTTCCGCTGCACTTACAATTAATTCCAACAATACAGATATTTACTGTCTTTGCAATCGCATTGAGCGAAAAGTTCGCTATTCGGGCATGTTTATTTCACTTTCTCCTTCATTCAGTGCCGTCTGCGGCAGCTGCGTTTCGATGGTACCGGAACGTATAAATCACCGGCGTGCTGTGCAATGATAGCTCGTAATCAAGATCTCCTGGTTTTCTAAATTATTCTGGAACTCTAAACAACGGTGTCCCTTGTAAGTGAAGTATTCCTTCCGGATGTCAAAGCCATAAAATTAGAATTATATATTTATGTTGATATTTTCATAGTGTTGCTGACAAGACAGAGACCCGGCAAGAGAGGGCTCGGCACCACGTCTTTCAGGAGGGGAGACGGCGAACTTCGGCGTCCTTCAATGCGAGCGTCACCAGCGACGTCTTTTCTGCCTGAGCGCCACCTGGCATTAATCCCTTTTTAAAAAAAAGGCCGCTACCGTCTGGAAGACGTTTAAGTAACGAGCGTTAGCTGTTTCGTCTAGCGAAGAAGAGCGCACCGCTCGTTTCGAGAAACGGAATGTAATGCCCTTTCAAACAGGATGGATTGCCACCATGCTCCGCTACACGTGCACGCATGATGCCTAGCGGAGCGATCGCCGCCGAGCGCCATCTATCAGAGAAATTACGATGCACGTCTACCCATTGTCGAGTTACACCTCCTCAAGATAGGTCCCAAACAGAATTTGCTCCGTTTGGGGGGTCAAGGTGGGCCTAGAATTCGGCTTGCGGGGCGATATGGTAACGCTTCAATTAGTAATTGCGTGTATACAATGTTTACCTACTATTTGATTCTGGCTTTATTGCTATACCACAACCCATAGGGTTTTATTTGCCTACCAAATTTGGTACACTACTGTCCCCGGATGGGTGCCCGTTGTCGGAGTATATATGGCGGAACGAAAGTATACGTACATAGCGGTCACGCAAGGGGGCCGTTTTCCTACCTTTTATTGGACACTTTTGTGGTAGGGGGAAAAGGATAGGATGGCACAACCAATTTTGATGGCCACGTTCTTGGATTCGACAAACCGGAGCCATTTCGCCCCTCGACGTCATACATATTTCCACCTCTATCCACCATATTGGACCGTGACATCATCAATGCACGCGGCAAGTGTTTTCTTATAAAGTGCTGTTGTACATCGCAATACAAATCTTAATGCGAGATGTACTGCTTTCTAGTTGCTACTACAGATTGCGCTGTGATCTGAGGGTGGTAGGAGTCTCCACGACATATCGAAACTTCATGAGTAGTTGCTGCCACATATGGCGCTGTGATCTCATGGTAGTAGTAGAACCCACGAAATCTCGAAATGTGATGAGTAAGAGCTAACTCTCTTAAAATGCGCGCAGAAGAGCGCGCGAACAAAAGCACACACAAGCACACAATAATGGTTAGAAGAATATGGGGAGTCACCGCACAAAATACGGCTTCATACGTAAAACATGGACGATCTCTTGGTGGGGTAGTCGACGTCTTCTCTGCAGTGAAAGTGCCGCGTCCTGGAGTACCTCCTAATTGACGTCGCTTACGCTCCGCAAGACTTTATAAGGACCAAATTAGAGGGAAATGAGCTTTTCGGGCAATCCTCGCCGTCTAACAGGCATTCACACCAAAACCTGGTCGCCGGGCTTCTCTGTGCCTGAAGTTGTATCGGCGCGAGTCTTCATCTTGTTAATGTGCGACGTGAATTCGTGCTCGGCTTCGTGGGAAAACTGCTCAGAGTGAGCAGGAAGTCGGTCATCGGTTACTCAAGGAGCATTGCGTCGAGCATCGTCTGAACTTCCCTGCTGTAGTGGAGGCGGAACGGTGTGAAACGGGTCGTCTCTTGAACTGCTGTGTGATAGGCAAATGTCACGTACGGTATGACCATGTCCCAAGTCCTGTGTTGGATATCGACGTCCATCGCTTGCATGTCCGCCATGGCTTTATGAAGGCGCTCTCTGAGCCGATTTGCCTGCGGGTGGTAAGCAGTAGTTTTACCTCTGAGTTAAAAAAATTCGGCTATCATCGGGCAATTAAAGGCTGTTCCTCGGTCGGATATGACGTAGGTCGGGGCGCCGTACCGAAGTACGATCTGATTCATGAAGAAATGCGCAACCTCGGAAGCACTGCCACAAGGAAAGGATTTGGCCTCGGCGTACCCAGTGAGGTAGTGTGGTAATGACGATGCACCGGTTGCCACCCGAGGATAAAAGGAAAGACCGAGAAGGTCCATGTAGACCAGATCGAAGGGGGCACGTGGTGGTGAAATAGGTTGGAGGAACCCCGGAGGCTTGGTGGCCGGGGCCTTACGGCGCTGGCATTGCCGAAAGCTCTGCGCATAACGTTTAACAACAGTGGCAAGTTTGGGCCAGTAGAAAAGCTGGCGTAATCTGGAAAGCGTGCGAGAGCATCCTAAATGACCAGAGGTTGGGTCGTCGTGGCACGCAGAAAGTATTTCCTCTCGAAGAGTTGTGCGCACGACGAGGAGGTTAGCTCGCGAGCTGGAACCAGGGTTCTTCTAATACAGCACGCCTCAATTCAGGAAAAATGACGACAGGTGTCGAGAAAAACATTTTAGAAGTGTGGCTGGTTGACCTTCTGAATAATCAATGAGGGGTCGCAACACTGCATCGACGCGCTGGGGGGTTGATAAATCAGGAGAATGGATAGCCCCAGGGAACCTGATGTCGTTCGTGTCGGGAGTTGCGAGTTCGACAGGCGCACTAGAGAGGGTGCCGGCGTCATCATGCTTATGTCCGGACTTATAGACGATGGTGAGGTCAAACTGCTCCAGGCGAAGGCTCCATCGCGCCAGGCCTCCAGACGGGTCACGCAGGTCAGCAAGCCAACACAGGCAGTGGTGGTCAGTGACCAATTTGAAAGGGCGAAAATAAAGATAGGCGCGAAATTGCGTAGCGGCCCAAATAATGGCGAGTCATTTTTTTTTCTGTCGTGGAATAGTTAATCTCTGCGCCCGACAGAGTGCGGCTTCCATAAGCGATGACTCGTTCAACGCCATTCTGGCGTTGCACGAGAACCGCGCCGAGGCCGATGTTGTCGGCGTTGGTGTGTACGTATTTCAGTGTCACACCACTCATCAAAATAGGCAAGAACGGACTGCGTTTGAAGACGCAGAAGGAGATCGACGAAACCCACGTCTTGCTCGTAGGTGCAAACAAAAAGTGTGGCGTCGCGGGTGAGGTGAGTCAGTGGTTCTGCGAGGTCCGCAACATTTTCGATAAAACGCCGATAGTAATAATAATAATAATAATAATTGGTTTTGGGGGAAAGGAAATGGCGCAGTATCTGTCTCATATATCATTGGACACCTGAACCGCGCCGTAAGGGAAGGGATAAATGAGGGAGTGAAAGAAGAAAGGAAGAGAGAGGTGCCGTAGTGGAGGGCTCCGGAATAATTTCGACCACCTGGGGATCTTTAACGTGCACTGACATCGCACAGAACATGGGCGCCTTAGCGTTTTTCCTCCATAAAAACGCAGCCGCCGCGGTCGGGTTCGAACCCGGGAACTCCGGATCAGTAGTCGATAGTAACTGCAGAGCTCTAGAAAGAGGCGAACAGCTTTCTTTCTACGTGGCAGTAGAAATTCCGCAACCGCTGCAAGCTTGACGGATTCGGGCCTGACGCCGGCGGCGCTGACGACATGGCCGATAAATTTTAGCTCCTGGTAACCGAAATGCCATTTTTGGGGCTTCAGTGTCACATTAGCGGAACGAAGGGCTTCGAGGACGGTCCGCAGGCATTCAAGATGTTGACTAAACGAGTAAGCGAAAATGTCTACTCGTCTAGATAGACTAGGCAACACTGCCATTTAAGACCGGCGGGGATAGTGTGCATCATCCGCTGAAATATGGCAGGTGCAGAACAAAGACCGAAAGGTAGAACATCAAATTCATAATGGCCGCCGGGAGTAACAAAGGCCGTATTTTCGCGGTCCCGTTCATCGACCTTAATTTGCCAGTAGCCACTTTTTAGTTCGATGGACGAAAAATACCGAGCACGCCGAAGACGGTTGAGAGAGTCGTCAATACGTGGCAATGGGTGAACAGCGCTCTTCATGACTGCGTTGAGCTTCCGGTAATTGACTCAATAATGGAGCGTGTCGTCTTTGATTTTATCGAGGACGACCAGCGAGGGCCATAGGCTGTTTGAAGGCTGGATAACGCCGTCTTCGAGCATCTCCTGAATTTGCGACTTAATTACTTCGCGCTCTGTAGACGATACGCAATAGAGGTGTAGACGGATTGGCTCTACGTCATCGAACCTCACGATCTGGTGCTTGATTATGGTAGTTTGACGCACTGTCAACGAGGAGGCGAAACACTCTCTGAATTCGAGCGATAGGGCACACAGCTGTTCCCGTTGGCTGGTTGACAGCGCGAAGTTCACGTCGAAGCTCTCGAGGGATACGGGAGGCGGCGCTGGTTCTGAGGAGAATCCAG
Source organism: Amblyomma americanum (assembly GCA_030143305.2). Taxonomy (NCBI): domain Eukaryota; kingdom Metazoa; phylum Arthropoda; class Arachnida; order Ixodida; family Ixodidae; genus Amblyomma; species Amblyomma americanum. The sequence continues at coordinate 13,112 of JARKHS020009618.1, forward strand.
CGGAAAAAACAGAGATGTGTTCGTCAAATGCTACGGAAGTGCCGCGAAAAAGATGCCGATGCTTGTGCTTAAAATTGGTAGCAAGTACCTGTACTGCGGGCCATTTACACGCCTTGCGTCAGCAGTAATGTAAGGCTGGTTTCGGTGATTGCGGTACCGCCCTGAAATGATTCGCACTCGACCGTAATCGAGGCCCTAGTTCGAGGGGGCAGGATGACAGTATCAGTAGAAACTCGAAGCGTCTGGCTTGGTCGCGGCGCAGTGCTGAGCGTGACAGCATTGGCAGTTTAAAACGTTATTTTGTTATAGCGAATATCAATTGTTGCCGTATATTCACGCCGAAATACGACACCTAAGATTAGGTCGCGCGAAAAGTTATTCATAACAATACAGCTGACTACAAATCCATACTCCCTGATTTGGACTCGCGCGGTGCACATGGCGAGAGATACAATCAGATGACTGCCTACCGTGCGAACGCGCGTGTTAGCCTATGGCGTAAGAACCTTTTTGAGAACGGCGGCAAGCTGGCTGCTCAGAATCGAATAGTCAGCACCAGTATCTAGTAACGCTCGAACGTGGCGACCATCGAGTATCTCAGGTATGTGTAGGCAAAGCCACTCGCCAGTTGGATGGAGGCTCCGGAGGGGATGATGGGACACAGGCGTCGTTGTCTGCAGTCTTTCCCACCGGTAATTCATCGGCGTTGCATGTGCGTTGTTATGGCGTCAGGGCGTCTGAGGGTTCGGAGAGCGCGGGCGTTGTAGTCGTTGATTCGCCGGCATGTGTCAGCGTCGATGTGTCGGAGCAAGCGGCGACTGCGGACCTCGTTAGCGTCGAAGCGCCGTAGTGAACGGTGGCCGTGGACTTCGGAACCATCGAGGAGTCGTCATGTTGTGTCCTTATCGATGGGGGGTCCCCCGCACAACGGTGGCCAGAGAGCCCACTCCCTAAAGGCGCTGGCTGCAGTTTTTCTGCCGTGGGCTGGGCGAGCTGCCCTGCGCCGCCCGGGAAAAACTCGCGGTAGATGGTGAAAGACGGCCCCTGGGGCGAGGGGGATCGAGCCTGCTGCCGACGAGACTGAAGCCAACATGGGTCTTCAAGGAAATCCGCTACGGCTCGAGGTCGCTCCCCATAGCTGAGTCGAGGAGGATCGGCGGGAAACCCTTCGAGGCCCAGACGGCGGTAGGGGCAGTGCCGATACAGGCGACCTGGTTCACCGCATTGAAAGCATAGTGGGCGTGGGTCGGGTGTGCGACGCACGTTTACTTTGCGCGCGGCCAGTTGGGGAGCTTCCACGTACTGCGACGCGGGTGCCGGCGACCGAAGCCGGAGCAGGGCACCGCAGGGCTTCGGTGTGAGACGACGCTCAGGCGAGGCAGGAGGAGGGGATCGGTGAGGCTCATCGTCAGGCAAGGACAGCCGGAGAGCTTGCTGCTCTTCCTCGGAGACACAGGTCATTATGGATCTGGTAGCCGTGGGAGGTACCCCGTACTGCTGCTGGAGTTCGTCGCGCACAATCAAACGAATGAGATTGCGTAGCAGTGTGGCGTTGGTGCCGTGGACTGGTAACCGCCGGAAACTGAGGCGGCGGACAAGGGTCAATAGTACACGGACGCCCTTTGCTGAAGAACCATCTCAGTCGTGGAAGACTCAGTGAGAAGCTCGGCTACAGTCTTCAGAGGGCTGCGGACAAGGCCAGCAAAAAGCTGCTCTTTGACGCCACGCATGAGATGGCGCACCTTTTTGTCCTTAGACATTGCAGGGTCCGCGGGCCTGAAGAGGCACGTCATGTCCTCTACATACGCTGCGACGTTCTCATTTCGAAGCTCAACGCAAGAGTGCAGAGTGCGTTCTGCCCGTTTGCGACAATCCGAGCTGCTGTAGGTTGCTAGGAGACGACATCGGAACTCTCTCCAAGAGGACAACTGGTCTTCACGGTTTTCAAACCAGGTCCGTGCGCCGTCGTCTAGGCTGAAGTAGACGTTCCTGATTTTGGCGGCATCATCCCACGGGTTGAACGCGTCAACTCGGTCGCAGTGGTGCAACCAGTCTTCTACGTCTTCAAAGATGTCGCTGTGGAAGGAGTTCAGCATTCGGGGTTCTGAAGCTTGAAGTAGGGTGTGGTCGCTTCAGGCAACGGGGTGGCGTTGAGTTTTTCCGTGGACGTACCCTATGGTGCAGGCTCGGATAGTAAGCGTAAAATCCGGTGGCTAGCACGGTGAATAGGGTTCACGACGGGTATAGGACTGGAGCTCAGGCTAACCATTGAGGTACGGGGATAGACACCCAGCACCTCCACCAGATTTGTCGCGGTGTTGGCGACAAGCCAGCGACCCGACAAGAGAGGGCTCGGTAGCACGTCCTTCAGGGTGGTTAGACGGCGAACTTCAACGTCCTTCAATCCGAGCGCCACCAACGTCAACGTCTTTTTTTCCCTGAGCGCCACCTGGCAATATTCATCTTTGACATCGTATTCTTATTGACGTGGAAGAAAATGTAAGCCATACTTTACCAAGGTGCGATGAATTCGAGCTTGAATTGCTTCTCCAAAGCGGAATGAAATTTCGTAGTAAGACTGTCGAATCTCGGCCGCATTGCTAGCGAAGCTATTTTACACACATAATGCCCTTTTGGTTAAGACGGTGGCTGAGGATAAAAATCGGAATCAGTGGTTTTTTAAGGGCATTAGCTCTTACTCATAACGTTTCGAGATTTCGTGGGGACTGCTAGCTCCGTTGATCTCAAAGCCACCTATGGCAGCATCTAATCATCACGTTTTGAGATTTCGTGAGGTCTCCTACACCCCCGAGACCAAAGCGCCATCTGTGGCTGCAACTATAAAACAGCCTATCTCGCATTGAGACTTGTAGGGCCATCAGCAATAGCATTGTACAAACCGCCTGACGCGTGCCAATGATGACGTCACGCTCTAATATGGTGGATAGAGTCGGAACTGTGTGATTATGATGTCGGTGGACGAAATGGCGGCATACATTCGGTTTCCCGAATCCAAAATTGCGGGCATTAAAACTGGTTGTGCCCTCTCATTTATTTCCCCCCCCCCCCACCGTCACCAAAAAAAGATACTGAAACGGGTAGGAAACTGTCACGTTGCGGGACCGCTAGACGTATACACGTTCGTTCCGCCATGTATACTGCAACAACGTGCTCCCATCCGGGTACAGTGTATACCGAATTTGGGAGGAAAATAAAACCTTATGGGTGGTGGTGCAAAAATAAAACCCCAATTACATAATAGCTTAACATAGTATACATGCAATTACTAATTGAAGTGTTACCATATCGCGCCGCAAGCTTTTCTATAGCCCACATTGACCCCCCAAGCGAAGCAAATTCCATTTGGGGCGTATATTGAGACGTGCAACGTAATTTCTCCAATTGACGGTGCTAGGCGGCGATCGTTCCGCTAGGTGAGTTGCGTGCATGCGTAGCCGAGCACGGTGGCAATCCACCCCATTTCAAAAGGGTATTTACATTCTAAACAGCTAACGCTCGTTACTTCGTCCCGCAGACGGTTGTGTCTTTTTTTTCTCGCGTGTGCTTCGTTTAGCGGCAAAACCGTCGAATGTTGGTTCTGGTAATAGCCCTAAGTAACCAGCCGTTCGCACTGTTGTACTTGTTCCCTCTGTTTGTTTTTGCGCGCTTTTTATTATAATTAGCGCACAAAGTTTGAGTGGGTATGCAGGAATATTTAATATGATTATTTGCGTAACAACAAAAGAAACCTATTCATTTTGAATATACACACTGCGCCCCATATTTAGCTGCAAAGTTTTAAAAAATTGCTTGGCCTGTCTTGAAACTTCAAACAATATTTATGATTTCCTAAAAATTTCATCACAGAACGCGATCGCAATTTAAAGTTCTCTCTGTTCCTTCTCAGTCTCTTCCGTCTCTTGCGTCACTGCGTGTGTAGTGTGTCCACCAATAAATCGGTTACTGCGGGATTTCCTTTCCTCATAACGCATTTACACCTGTAATAAAATGAAACACAACTCCCTGCATTAACATATTAATGTGGATTAGTCCAACTAATCCAGGATATGTAAATTGGTTGGTTTTGGGGGAAAGAAAATGGCGCAGTATCTGTCTCATATATCGCTGGACACCTGAACCGCGCCGTAAGGGACGGGTAAAGGAAGGAGTGAAAGAAGAAAGGAAGAGAGAGGAGCTGTAGTGGAGGGTGGTTGTGGTTTTATTAAAAATAATAGTAAAAAGGAAGGAAAAGATTTTTGCTAGCCCCGGCACTCCGGAGCAATTTCGACTACCTGGGGACGTCGGGAACTCCGGATCAGTAGTCGAGCACCCTAACCACTGAGCCACCGCGGCAGGAGGATATGTAAAGCAAGAGCGAGATTGAGGTCTCCAGCGACCCACGGCGGCAGTTGTGCGCCTTTCCTTGTGTGAAAATGAAGGTTGTTTGCAGTGTTGTCAACGCCAATGAACTCTCTGTACGCCGTCGGCTTACTTGTTTTGTTTGGTTTTTGAGGAAAGGAAATGGCACAGTAACCGTCTCACAAATCTCGGTGGATACCGCAACCACGCTGTAAATGAAATAATAAAAGAGGAATGGAAAGAGGAAGTAATAATAATGATTGTTTTTTGGGGAAAGGAAATGGTGCAGTATCTGTCTCATATATCGTTGGAGACCTGCACCGCGCCGTAAGGGAAGGGATAAAGGAGAGAGTGAAAGAAGAAAAGAAGGAAGTGGTGCCGTAGTGGAGGGCTCCGGGATAATTTCGACCGCCTGGGGATCTTTATCGTGCACTGACATCGCACAGCACACGGGCGCCTAACCATTTTTTCCTTCATAAAAATGCAGCCACCGCGGTCAAGTTCGAACCCGGGAACTCCGGATCAGTAGTCGAGCGCCCTGACCACTGAGGCACCGCGGCGGTTGAAAGAGGAATTTTTTAATTGTTTTTTGGGGAGGAAAGGAAATGGCGCAGTATCTGTCTCATACATCGTTGGACACCTGAACCGCGCCGTAAGGGAAGGGATAAAGGAGGGAGTGAAAGAAGAAAGGAAGAGAGGTGCCGTAGTGGAGGGCTCCGGAATAATTTCGACCACCTGGGGATCTTTAACGTGCACTGACATCGCACAGCACACGGGCGCCTTAGCGTTTTTCCTCCATAAAAACGCAGCCGCCGCGGTCGGGTTGAAAGAGGAAGTAGAAAACTTAAATTTGAAAGTTGGATTTTGTGGAAAGGCGCGGCGCTGCGCTGCGGCGGACCACCTGAGCCTCGGTGCTTGCTACTAGAGGCGCAAGCGCAGAAGTGACTTGGGAGTGAGACAGAGATAATTGGCAGTGGCTTAGCTCGGCTATGCAAGGTTATACGTAGCGAAAGCTAAGTCGCAGCATGGTTAGCCTTGGATAATCTTGATTGCAAGTCCAGGTTAGTGTGGTTGTCTAGCTATGTTTTTGTCGCATGCAAGCTCTCCTTTTGAATCCTCCGACATGTAATCACGCATGGGACGCAGCTGGCGAAGCGAGCGGATGGTAGCGCAACGACGAGGAACGCGGTGTTACGTCATACCAAACGCCGGTGGCGGCGATCCCCGCAGTGTGACGTCATGGCAGATGGCGCGGCAAGCGAGGAATGCACAGTAACCATCTCACATATGGCGGTGGACACCCGAACCGCGCCGTAAAGGAAGAGATAAAGGAGGGAGGGAAATAAGAAAAAGAAAACTGAAAATTGAAAGATGCATTTTGAGGAAAGGCGCGGCGCTGGGCAGCGGCGGAACACCTGTGTCTCGGTGCCAGTGGTGGTGCATGCGCACTTGTGACTAGGGAGCGAGAGAGAGAAATGCGCCGTGTGTCGTCACTGCTCCTCGCGTACGCGCAGCCCGGCTCTCGAGGAATCACGCGAAACTGCTCAACCTGCGGCCAGTAAAGCTTTCGCTTTAAACTTATCAGCCGGTTTAGCTTGTGAAGCGGCGGCCGCGTTGCGATGGAGGCGAAACGCAAAATGCGCCCGTGTGCTGTGCGATGTCAGTGCACGTTAGAAATCATCAGGCGGTCGAAGTGAAGCCGGAGTTCTCTAATACAGCACCTCTTCCTTTCGTCTTTAACTCCTTTATCTCTTCCCTTGCAGCACGGGTCAGGTGTCCACCGAGATGTCAGAGATATTGGCCCAATTTCTTCCCTCAAGAGAGAGAGAGAGAAATAACTAATTTGCACCCGTCAAAAAAGATGTAGGAAAAGGTTGCAACCGAAATCCCCATTAATTCCTCTAACCGTGGGCCGGAATCCCTTGAGACTCGGCGGCAGTCAGGGCGAGACCGATGACTTTGCGTTGTTTTTCTGCTTCGTGGTTGAGGAATAAGGTCTCCCAGGATTGCACATTTCTACTCGGGTCGTTAGAGAAAGGGCAGGTCTAGACCATGTGGACTAGGAAAGCAATGCTAATGTAGTGCGTACATCAAGGATTAAAGACTTATGGATGTCATTTACTGTACGGTTGACGGTTTAGAAACACCCCTGTTTGCAATTTCTTCCACATGGTTACCACTTTCCTACTGAGCTGTTTATCTGCTGCTGGATAGGTCTTACCACTGAGCTTATAATGGGAAATTTTTTCGTGAAATATTGTGAGTTCGTCACCCGATGGGACGTGTACCTTGCGTGGAGGAGACGAGTCAGCGACGATCGACCGGAAAGTGAGCCCTCGGGCGGTCGCGTGCGCATTCTCGTTCCCCCACAGGTCCTGATGAGCCGGGGACCAGATCAGTGAAATTAGCTGTGATGTTGATAGCCATTTTATCAGAATTTTCGTGGCTAAAGCAGAGATTCGGCGCAAATAATAATTCTTAATGGCTGCATTAGAGTCTCCCACTACACCCTTGTACCGTTTTGTATTATTGCTAGAGCGATAGCTACTTCTGCTTCAGTTTCACTTGAGTTTTAAACGGTGCAGCACGAGACCGGATCTCCACTCTCACGAACCAGTACCGCTTTGTGTGCTGCCTTGCGATCGTATTGGACAGCACCCGAGTAGAGCACATTGGATATACCTCGAAATTTGCTCTGTAGGGCCACAGCCCTATCTTGCGTCTACCTTCATGAAATACCGGATGCATGTTCTTTTGCAGCGGTGGAATGGCAAACCAATTGGACGCGTCTACCTTCGTGAAATACCGATTGCATGTACTTTGGCAGCGGTGGAATAACAAACCAATTGCAGCCGCTACAGTGGCTCAGTAGTTAGGGCGCTCGCCTACTGATGCGGAGTTCCTCGCTTCGATCCCGACCACGCCGGCTGCGTTTCGATGGCGCCCGTGCGCAGTGCGATGCGGGTGCAGCTTAAACATCCCCAGGAGGTCTAAATTATTCAGGAGACCTTCACTAGAGCTCTTTCTTCGTCCTTTCCTTCTTTCAATCCCTCCTTCATTCCTTCTTTTAGTTACGACGCGCTTCGGATGTCCACCGAGATAAGATGCTTTCCTCAAAAACCTATCTATCTCAAAATTTTCTCAAATGTTACGCAACTGGTGTTCCGGGGGAGTCCCACTTAAATGGTCGCTATATCGACACATCTATTACGGATCGAAAGTGTAGTATAAACCGTAGGCGATATGCGCCCACTGTTGGTACCTTATAGGGTGGTCACGTGGTAAGTGTTCAGTTCAATTTGGCCTTCATTGCAGGCAGACACATCCTCGACAAATCTAGAGAGAGAAAGAGAGATAACTTTATTGCCACAGGTGTCGGGAAGAAGGTCACGTGGGTCCTGTGTGGCTGCCACGTGGGGGCGAGGTTCTGGGTCCACGAAATCGGTGCAAGTTAAGTGGATTTGTCTGGCTGGGTGATTTGCTGGTCCAAGCTTTCCGCAGAGTGGCATGTTATGAGGGCTGCGGGGCGGGTTATTTTTGCATCCCAAAAGGACATGCGCCTGAGTGGCGGCTTCTCCGTGGTTGCAATTTGGGCATGTGTTCTCATATTCTCTGTTGGTGATTAGTGCAACACTGGAGTTGCGAAGAATTAAGTGCGTCTTCAATTTGCGGAGCAGAGTGGCTTCCGCTGTGTCGAGGTTGAGGTGGGGAGGCTGGAAACGGCGTCTCCTCTCTATGAAAATTGGTGATGTCGGAAAAAGTGTAGGGGGCTTCAGCGAGGGTGTCTGGACTATTGGGGCCGGCCACTCGGATAATTAATCGTTGGACAAGTCGGTCACCCCCTTTGTTTTCAGAGTTGCCGCCATGGGCGGGTACCCTGATTAGGGTAATTTTGCGGTCCGGAGTGCAGCCGCGCAGAATGCATGCGGCAGGATGAAAGGTGCAGCCTGCCGAGTAATTTAGGGTTGCTAGTTATGAGTCACTGAGGACTGTGCGCGTACGGCGGTCAGCGATGACTAGCGCTATCGCTGCCTCCTCGGCTGGGGGGGGGGGCGGTTGGGGCGCGCACTATGGCGGCAGTGATAAGGGTAGATTTCGGAGTGGTTACACAGACCACGTAGGTTGTTGCATCTTGCCTTGCCGCGTCCACGTATGTTGCGTGTTCGTCGGCACGATAGAAATAATTCAGTGCTCGGACTTTGTGCTGACGGTAGTCGTCGTTTCGGCCAGGGAGCAATTCTTTGGTTGCGGTTTCACAACGAGGCAGCTATGTGCGCCTGAAGAACCAATGTAGAAAGAGCTAACGCTCTTAACATTGGAATGCGCTTGAGCTTTGCCTTTAGAAGTGGAGCGCAACAGCCTGTTGCAGCGAAGCCAAGGAGTCCACGGAATGCCATCATCGGTTCACGCGATGCCTCACCCGTTCGACAAAACGCTCGGAGTCACTAGAAGACTTTTGAAGACAGTCCAAACACTATCCGGAGAGATCACGAACAGGCTGCAGTGACGCTCTTCACTGAATTGGCTGGGTTCATTGCGATTTTAGAGGAAAGGAAAGGTGCAGTACCTGTTTCAAATATCGGTGGACCCCTCAACCACGCTTTTAGGGAACTGAGGAAGTTTTGAATGATAAAACAGAAAGAGATGCCGTAAAGAAAGTCTGCGTCTCCGTTGACATCGCAGTGGTTGACACTCGCACAAAACGTGACGCACGCAGGTCCGGTCGCGGCTGCGTGTACGTCTGAATGAAGCCCGTAGAGGTCGCAAATCATTGAACGCACGGTGCCGCCCGCAGAAGCGAAACCGTCTTGTGTACACTAGACTCCGCGTTAGGACTAGTTGATATGTTCAGATTTCGTCTGCTGGTCCTCCCAATTCAAATCCGCAACACCTGTGCGATTTTAGAGCTTGTTAGTATTCCTAAGTGAGCGAAATTACTAATACCCTCTACTACGGCGTCCCTCATAGACTGAGTCCGTTGGAACGTACAGCACCATAAACCAAAATATCAAACCGAACACGGTGATAACACCACTATTGTACCTCAGCGCAACTTATTGGCATTTACTTTCATCTCTACAACACAGATGGCACTGCTTTCCCACCGCTGTTGTCAGTCAATTGAGGTGCTTTATAGAGTAGAACGCGTCTGTTATCGCGTCCCATTTCAAAATTCGCATACTCATAATTACTTACGTAGGCATCAGTGCACGAAAACACTTCAGGAGGTCAGATGCTACAACGCATTCAACAGGTCCGTTTTTATTCAGTTCGAACCAACGAGCGTTCTCAGGGTGCTCTGCGCGCACTCGCTTTCGCAATTTGATAGACTTGGTGCCATTCCCCGTGCGTCCACAAGATTCCTTTTAACGCGATATTTTATTTGGAGATTCTCGTCATTCAACGTCAATCCCAAGAACTCCGACAACGGCATTCTGCAACGCAAGCTCCTTATCGCCCTCGCGTTAAAATTCTGGGGGCAATTCATTCTGCTTATGTGTGCAGGAAAGCGAAAACATATAAGAGTCAGCGTTAACAACCCACCAATACCGTAAGTTCAGACTCTGAAGTTATTAGGCCTCTTCATCTAAAGCAATGGTAAGAGCGCGGAAGTCATCAAGAGGATTTCATCCACTACTCATCTCACAATTCGTTTAATGATCAAATTGCGAACAGGAGAACCTGCATGAGGGAGACGACCTGGAGTTGTGGAAGGCGATCCCCATTTATTGGAGGCAGGGTAGCCGCGGCTGTTGAGCCGGCGGAGCGCGCTGTCTACGTTGCTGGCCAGGCCGGTTGCCGAATACGTATTCTTCTTTTCTTCGCAAGCGAGGTCGCGCTCCCATCTGCATCTTCATCAGCGCCGCTACAGGTGCCTTCACACCTAGCGCGATGCGCGATAAGAGAAGGAATAAAACCGGGATCTACAAGTTTGTTCATGTCAGTGAAGTTCGAGTCAGAGCTCAGGAAGGCTGTCGGGCGGGAGAAACGAGCTCGGGCGGTCGAGCCTGGCTACTTCGCAAAGAGCGAAGGGAGCCAAAAGATGATGATGATGGAAGGAACAGGCGGCAAAAGTAATCGAGGAATGGGAGGGGAGCTGGCGTGCTTCAATCATACGGCCTACGGGTGGGACCGGCAGTTGGATTGAAGTGGGCCGGGAAATGCTGATAGAGAAAATGCAGCCGCGTGGGGATGTACGGGAGAAATGCGAAGTGCGCTGGTCCAGTCGGTGTGGATGAAGATATAGCGTGGGGAACACACAGCAGTAGAATTGGAGGCAATGCCTCGGCAGCTGGTGATGTCGAAACAACGGCGGATGGCACTGGGCTTGAGGTCTGTTTCGTGGGGCACGGCCTGCCTTGTTTGGAAGTAGTCGAAGCGGGCGACGGGATGTACCAGCCGTCTGCAAAAGTGAGCCCAGTGTGGCGTTGGGACCGCTTGCTGGGAACAGAGCTAGTCACAAGTCCGGGACGTAACGGTCAGAATGGGAAGAAAGTATTCGTGCTGAGTCCATTGGCGCTGTTGGATGGGGCACGCTGTAATGCGTCGCAAGAATGGCACCGCCTTCGATGGCTGTCTTGTCTGTCGCGGAGGCACAGTCACTTGAGAAGGCGCCAGCTGGGCAGCGATCCGTGCCAGGCGGTTCGGGTGGCAGTGGTGCGCGACAAAGCTCTGGTGTGGCTTGCATGCGCGCCCCACGAGAAGAACAGTTGGGCTCACCGTGGTTCGGTACGAGGTAGCAGAAAAACATTTCACTAGAACCGAGTTGGTGCCCGGTCAAGAGAGGGCTTTTCTGGTGATGGTCCAAGCGCCACAGCTGGCAAGCAGGGATGGGCAGGAGGCGCCCTGGGACGGGAGTTCGCACGTGGATGGCCGTCCGGAGGGGCCGGTGGAGCAAACTTAGGAGAGACCGGAGTGTAGTATGAGGAAGCTGGTTTTGAATGTTGGCACGGGACCGACGCGCGCGTGCATGAAACTTGCCGAACCGTGGGTAAGGGCACATTCGATGGACAGACCGGTGTGGGGAGCGGCTCAGGTGGAGTAGCTGGCAGAGGAAAAACTGAAGCAGCTAGGGGGGGGGGGGGGGATTTGGCCAGTGGTCGTGAGTTGAGTGGCCGCGCAGCTTCTTAGCCCGGATCCGCCGCGCAGAGAATCGGCGGGAGCTCCAAGCCAAAATACGCCGTCAGGCCCTTCTTGAAGTCGGCGTAAACGTCTGGGCCAGGAGGCTGCAACCGTAGCTTTGCCAAGAGACTGAGTGGGAGTTCGCGGCTGGGGGGGGGGGGCGCTGCAGGCTGTCGAAGGGAGCGGACGCATGTCGCATGGGCCCCGCGAATTTTCGAAGCTTTCGACGTTGCAAATCCACCGGCCACCAAATTTTTATTGCGAAAGCAATACTGCTTGAGGTTTCTGCTCTTGGCCGTCGTCCCCGAGAATCCACCATTGACCTTTAGCGTGACCTATGTGTGACGTCATACCAGCTGTGGAAAAGCGGGGCCCCAACTCCGCTCGTCGCGATCGTCCCAGCGAATCCTCCATGCTGCAGCTGCGCGCCACTGCCGCGAGGGGCGCTCGCTGTACGTGACGTCATGCCAGCTGTGCAAAAGCGGCCCCCTCAACTCGGCTCAGCGCGATCGTCCCAGCGAATCCTCCACACTCCGCTGCGGTGGGGGAGGCGCTCGCTCTCTGTGAAAAAGCGGCCCCCAAATCGGCTCGTCGCAGTCGCCCCAGTGAATCCCCCACGGTATGTCGGATGATGTGTATAAGGTGAAACTGCAACGACGTGCTGCAGCTAAGAAGCAGCGGCGTGCGGAAGAAACGGATGAAGAGCGTGAACAACGTTTAGCTAAACGGCGTGCATATTGTAGTCGTAATGGAGAGCGCGAAAGAGACGCAACAACGACAGAACGAAGCGAGCAAGAGACAACACGCTCAAGAGAGGCCAGAAGAGCGCGCCGCAAGACTCGAGAAGCGTTGTAACGCAGATGCGGCTAGAAGAAGTGACACCTCCCTTTGTGACTCTTCAACTGCGGAAGAGACCGCCTTGAATTCTCGAAAGCATCGGAATGAGACGCTGCGTAGACGACGTGCCGAGGAAACGAAGCTTTCGCAATTCGACTTGGGTAAACCAAAGCTAAACCACAGACAATTTTTTGGCTACATCGACGAAGATAACCTTCAAGACCAAGAGGACACCGAATTAAGCCCGATAGGCCCAATTCGACTTTATCGAGTTTGGAAGTCACGACCTCGAGGCCAGGGAGCTAAGCCTAACGCGAGGCTTAGCGGACCCCGCACCCGAGCGGGCGCCCTGTCAAGCCGAAGGCCTTCGCGGAAGGCAGGAATGCCATCTCGGGCACCAAACAACCTTGCCGCAAATAATGTTGGAGCTGGGGCAGCCCAGGACCAAGTGGAAACTCAAGAGATGGAGGCCGTGCCGGCGACCACGTGTTCCGACACGCAGGGAGGGGGGAACGGCCCCGAAGTGGCCATGGAAGATGCAGGCATGCAACAGGACGTCAGCGACGACGAGAGCCTGGTGCGAGACGAAGAAATTGGCAGATATCATACCAGACGATAAAAGAAAGAAATCATGCGCGCTGCCAAGGGAGACGCCATTTGGAAGCCAGAGGGGCCCACGCGATGAAGAACAGTGGCAAGATGGCGCATGCAGAGCAGCTGCCAGTGGGATGACGCAATCTGGCGGAGGGCGCACGTCGGCTCAAGGACTTAAACCAGGAGCGCAGCGGCAGCCGAGAAAGAAGCTACCGCCGCTCCCGATGGACGACGCCAAGATCATTATCCGACCCCGTGGAGGACTCAAAGTTCTGGAAATGAGGCCGTGTCAAGCCACGTGTGCCATCGTGGAAGCATGTGCAAGACGAATCAAGGAGGAGTATTTTCTGGTCAGGCTCCAACCGGGCTCGAACATAGTGATCGCGAGCACCTCCGAACAAGAAGCAGCAAACGAAATACGCAAGATCAAGCACTTTCCCTTCGGAGGAACGAGATACCCAGTACAGGCATATGTGGCCATACCAGGCGTCGTCAAGCACGTGGTAATTCACGGATTGCCAGCGGGCATGCCATCTGACGTATTGGAATCGAAACTAAGACTACGTACACAAGGGGTCGAGATCCTAGCAGCACGAATGCTGGGCAAGACCGAGACAGCACCCATCACCTTCGATGGTCCAAGCATTCCGAAGTGGGTCATCTTCAGCGCCGGAGAGTACAAGACCTACCCATATAGGCCAACGAGACAATGCTGTTATGTATGCGGCCTGCAGGGACACAGATCCGACGTATGCCCAACGCCCGAGGCGAGAACCTGCAGACGCTTCGGAATCAGCAATCCCATCGACGGCACCAATGCCAACCGAAATGCACGGTATGCGGAGGCGAACCCGTGACCGGCACCAGAGACTGCAGAATGTGGCTCAAGGCCGCTGAGGAGCTGCGCGGGCGCCCACCGCCGGGCAACCATGGCCAGCAGCAGCAGCAGCTACGGGGCCGGAGCCGGAGCCGGAGACGCCGACCGAGATGGTTCAGCTCAGAGGGTGACGAGAGTCAGTCCCAGGGTCTTCAGCCAGGCCGGGGGCTGGAACCAGTCACGGAGCCGGAGCACGGGCCGGAGCCGTGGACGGAGCCGCAGCCAACTCGGAGGCAGACCCAGGGACGAGTCCTTTCCACCCCTGGAAAAGCAAAACAACCATGGGCCGCCGAAACAACAACAACAGCAGAAGAAAGGCGGAGTCAAGGTGAGCTGGGGAGCGGGTCCTTCCAAATCACTGCTTCCGCACTCGGAACAATCGAACAATGACACGAAACTAATAGAGGAAAACAAGACGCTCAAAGGGAGCTAGAGCTAAGCCGCGAGGAAATCAGGAAACTAAAGAAAAGAATCGAAGATTTAATAACAGAGTTACAGGCACAAAGAATGGGCAGCCTACCAAGATCGCCACCCAGCCCCGTGCCTGAACAACAGATACAACAAACATAGTCAAGGGAAAAGAGCCTAGAAGAAAAGATGGAAAGCTTTATGCAAACCATGCAGGAGAAGATTGGACAGATGCAACAAAAAATGGCTCTGCAGGAACAGAATTTTCGCAGCTACGTAAAAAGTCAAAAGACACAGAAAATCACGAGCGAAGCCAGGGACAGGCTTTATCACGAAAGAAGATTCGGATCCGAAAGGAAAAACAACAACAATAACAATACAACATGGCCGGACAAAACACACTAAGCATACGGCAATGGAACTGCGGGGATAAAGGCGCAAGCAGGGACTCCTGCAGCAGTACATAAACACACAAAACGCAATCCAAGACATCATCATGTTGCAAGAGATAAATGTCACGCCAACACTCAGGGGGTATACATGCCAGGAGAAGGGCCGCACGGCGACACTAATTAGCAACAAACTAGTAACCATAGCACATTACGAAATACCGGATACCGGGATAGAACACGTGATAACTAATGTGATACCGAAGAAATAGCATAATGCAAAAAGTACGTTCATTGTAAACTTAAACAGCCCGCCAAGACAAAAAGATGGCAACTTTAGAAAACTTTTCGCGAGGGCAGGCGGGTTAGCAAAATCCAACACCATTTTGAGAGCAGGGGACTTTAACGCGAGGGACCCCAGCTGGGGGTATCAGAAAGGAGACAGGAAGGGGCACCTAGTTTGCATAGTCGCGGAGGACACAAACTGCACCCTCATAACGGACGAAAATCAGCCAGCGCGTCTAGACAACAGCGTTAGCCCAGATACTTGCCCCGACCTAACGTACGTTAGAGCAGCAAAACAGGTAGAATGGGAAAACTTGCTGGAGAACCTAGGCAGCGATCATTACGTACTGAAGATAACTATAGAAGCCGAGAACACCAAGAGGAATATTGGGACAGCCCACATAACGAACTGGCACGCCTTTCGGAAGAACAGTTAACACATGAAGGGGAAGATTACTTCAATAGTAGAGTGGTGCCAACAACTAAAGCAAATGCAAAAGCAATACACGCAAGAAAGAGACAGAACGGAACAAACACCAGAAGTAGACCCACAGCTACTCAAGCTATGGGAGGCGAGACGCGGGCTTACCAAGAGATGGAAATAACAGAGGCTAAACAAGAAGCTAAAGAAGAAGGTCCCTGAGGTCACCCAGAAGGCAGAGGAATACGCAGCGCAATTGGCAAGAAAAGGCTGGCAGCCGTTTAGCAGCTCACTAAACGGCACGCTCAGCACAGCCAAAACGTGGGGTATACTAAAGGCACTCCTTTACTCAACCAAAACGAAAGCTGCGAGCAACAAGGCAATTCAAAAGCTCGTCCACCAATACGAGGGACAAGACGAAGAATTACTAGAGGAAGTTCGGATCAAAC